>PVHY01001514.1:0-155089 GCA_004024945.1 Uropsilus gracilis | reverse complement strand
GATGACTGGATGAAAAAGATGTGGTACATATACACAATGAAGTATTACTCATCAATTAAAAATGACAAATTTGATGAATTTATGGAAACCTGGATGTACCTAGAAGAAATCATTCTAGCAGAAACGAGTCAGATAGAAAGGGACAGAAACCAAATGGTTTCACTAATATATGGTCAACCAAATGAAACTGCACAAGGGGTTAATGGGGACCAGCTGGAGCGGGTGGGAAGGGGAGGCAGTGGGTTACCCCCAGGGACTGAAATGATGTGAAATATATATAAATAAAAAAAATTATTAAAAAAAATTAAGATTTTTCATCAAGTTAAAAACTTGCATAAAGGAAAGGGTAAAATTTAAGCATAAGAAAAAAAGAATATATATAAAATTAATTAATACCAATTATATAGTATTTGTAGCATTGATTTGAACTAGCTGCATTCATAAACATCAGGTCAGTTTTTGTACCTGCTTGATGAATTAACCAGGGTCTTCAAACTACTTGGGTTACGTATCAGCTTATCCAACATGTTGACGATTTCATCAAACTTGGGCCTGCTATTTCGGTCTTTTTGCCAGCAATCCAGCATTAACTGGTAGAGAGCAGCAGGACAGTCCATGGGGCTTGGCAATCGGTAGCCTTCCTCTACTGCTTTAATCACCTGTGTAAAGCAAAACAGAATTGGTCCTCAATGTTGTAACTTTAGTACAAAATAGCCTGAGAAATTTCCCATAATCCAATTTTCATCCTTTTACATTTTTGCAATAACAACCAACGTCGCTATCTTTAAAATCTCTGATTACTTCTATTGCTGCAAAAATAAAACAACATAAAGAAACATGTTATCACAATATGGCTTTCTTCATGTATTATAAAGAAAATAAATGGTAATCATTTTTATCTGGAATCTTGATGAGAAGGTAATTTGTAAAATTAATTGACACAAAAATAAACAGTTCATGTTTTATTTATCCTTGTGTTCTGAAATCAAATAGAGATTACATTTTCTAGTGATTTCTCTGAAAAGTGAATGCCTTTTTAATGAAAAATTATGTGCAGAATTACATTTTTTAAGGCAATAGAAATGCAATTTTACCTAAAAGAGACATTCAGTGGCAAATGATGGATAATTCAAAGACTCTATTAGCATAACTGTCTTGTGTATCATTTAATAATGTCAAGGTCTGGCTGTTTATTATCATCTACTGATTTCTGTCAGAAATCTGGAATGACTGTGTAATAGCATAGGCATTACAAACATGATTTTAAAAATCAACTGCACATATGAGTATCAATCTATTTGTGAGATTTTTTATCAAAAATGTTAATATTCTTGCTGCTATCAAAAATACTAAGCTCCTTGAGATGTTTTTATTACTGAAAATAATACACTACTTTGTTTAATTATTAAAATCCAATATTTAAGTAATGCCAAAAACCAATGACAATAAACACATTTCTTTAAAATGCTAATATTAATATCCCCTTAACAATTAAACTTTATTTTTCACCAAATCATTTATTTTGATGTGCAAATGGAAAATATGTAATAAAACCCAGAAATTTACAAAGATAACTCTAAAATATTGATTACAATAAAGAGTTAAAGATCAATGGCAGATGAAAAGAACAGTTTTCCATCTGTTTTAAGAGTGTTTAATGAGAGTTTTTAGAGAGTTTGATGACAAAGGCATAGTGCTGAAAGGAGAGCAAGTACTTGAGACAAAAGAAGTTCAGTTCTATCACACTGGAGGACTCTTAACTTTAGGTAAATACATTTATGGGAGTGGAAAATGTTGCCAGGAATAACTTGGTATTGAGGTATAACTTGATATTCTTGAGGTTCGTGGGAAACTCACAGAATACAAATTACAGTAAGTGGGTAGGGCAGGAGATACACACACACAAACACACACACAACATAGAGTATGACACTATCCTATTATAAGAATCACCTGAACATGGTCACAATTTGAAACTGGACATAGTTTGCAACTCCACAGGGAAAGCATAAAGTTACTAGTGCTGTGATGCACCATTATTTAAGCTCTGATTTCTTCCAGCTTTCACTCATCCCCCTCTATGTTTTACCTTACAAGCATCTCTGCTTAATAATTCTGATACATGTCTTACTCCCTCTTAGTTTAGACTTCTTGAAAGACCTAGGCATGATATTAAATTGTAGGCATTATAGACAGTGTGATACAAGGTGCGCATATTATCTACATTCATTGATGCTACATATCTGTATGACAGAAAATGCGCTATGCATTTTATAATGGTAACACCTGATATTCCAGGAAGTTAAGATATTATTGCACTCAGGCTTCAAACAGATGAATAAATATATTTCATAATGAATATGTAAATCTAGGTAGATCATTTTTCTTGCTATGGAAGCAAATGACATTTGCTTCATTTAGTTTCAACACCAGTTCTCATTTTGTTTTGCATGTTGCTTATTCATACATTATTGATACACAAGAGAGCAAAGGCACTATGATAGGATTTTTTTTTAACAGAGATTCTATTTCCCTCTTTTTCAACATGTATACTACAGTTGCCCAACTAATGTGAGTTTATAGTAATCATACCATTAATGTCAATGAAAATCTCCAAGTCAATGCTTAAAATACAAGAAAAAATAAAATAAAAGCAAGCATTATAGAGAGATCCATAATTGATTATTTCTGAAATCTCTTTTAGATTACTGGAAAGCCCAGTCTGAATCAAAATGTTAATTCTTATTTTTGACTTTCAGAAAACATTACAGCAACATTCTATTATTCTAAATAGACTAAAGCAAAGTTATTGGAATCGTATGAAGACTCACAAATGGCTGAAATCAGAAAAATATTTTTCCCAGATCTCCCATATTTCCTTGTTTCTATCTCCTTCTCCATGAAACCAATATTGTTCACTCACAATGAATTTCATGACTGTGAGGTCATCCAAACAGATTAAAGCAGATAAGAGTAGACTGAGGTGCAACTGAACTCATTCTTGCCCTGCAGTCACTTAGAAAATGAGCTCACATTTAGGTTAGGGCAAGATGGAGAATATACAAACCCAGGCAAGATCAGCAGGAAAAATTAGGAGCATTTGCCTACCTTCATGTTCTACTTTGACCTATAATTTTATTTTATGAGAAATATGATTATGTCAGATCTATATAATAGCTAATAATATAGATTATAATGCTACATATATACACCTAAATTAGGAAAGGCCAGTAATTTTGAGACAGACTCAGAATTCAAAGCATCTAATGTATAAGAAGAACCTAACTAGTCGAATAAACAACAGGTTATTTTCCTTTAGTGAACGGTACAGGTATGTTGCAATGACAGAATAAAACAGCTGGAAAACTGTACAACTTGGTTAATCAACCCGGAAGGCAAGAGAGGTGGATTTTATAGAGTATGAATGAAAGAAAGAATTGAAGACAAAGGATGCGTGTTGTTAATCCACATGGTATTAAGATTTTTCAGTATTAAACTGTTCAATAAACAGGTTTTATAAGGTAACAAGATATTATTGGTAAGACACCTAAGATGGTGTGTGACACACACTAAGAGTTCAGTAAATGTTCACCATCATAATTGCTTATTTGAAGGAAAAGTATCAAATTTCATTTTGATTTCAAATGAAAAGGGTCATAATAAATAGTAAAAATAATAAATAGTGAAAATAGAAAGTCAGAGACTACAGAGCAGTGAGCATTTTGAGCTTGAATAGAATATTCTTTCATGGTATCTCTTAATTGTAGGATTCTATATTCTAAGTATAGGGTAAGTGAGTTAGTTAAGCTTTTCCTCCATTAGCCTGTATAATCAGCACCTGTGGTGTCGCACCCTCCCCATGATTGTGTATATGCCTGGGCCCAATGTGTATGAACATGTGTTAGAGGGCACATCTGGCTTAGGAAGAAATGATACTCCTGAGGTGGAGCATAGAGAGAAAGAAAGATCAGAGAAAGAGCATGAAGATGCCTGGATGACTGGGCTTGCCTTATTCCCAGCCTCCCTGGCCCTGCCCTTGCCCTGCCTGATGTGTCTTTATATCTGCTAGAACCAATGAAAAACCTCTGCAGAGTGGTGAGGCTTGCCCCTACATCTGGCAATAAGGATTGATTTCATTATATTTGGTGATGAGGAAGGGATGTTCAACACATACAGTGACAATACACCAAGTGGCATAAAATGAGAGGACTAGTCAAGACAGACATTAAAGCATAGTTTATTTTAGTTTATTTTTCCATGCAAAGGAAAACTTATGTTCTCAAATTAAATAGATAATAAACTTTCTCTATATTTGTGTTTTAATTTTAAATGCATTTTTTTTTATTGAGAACACATTTGTTTACAAAACTTTATATGCTTTAGGAGTACTGGTTCACATCTCTTCAGTTGGATGCTACCACATCTGCTTTTAGGTTATTCCTTTCTATAGGCTATGGGTTATTCCTTTCTAACTTCTAAAGGCATCCAGTAATCAATAACATTCATTTATTCAGTTTGGGGTATTAGCTGCTTTTATCAAATGCAAATGATAAAAACTTGCCTGTCAGTACTTATTCCTTGATGCCTCTTTCTTCTCTGTGAATATAATGCTGACACAATACAAGTGAACTGCTAGAACTATCTGGGGAGGGACTTAGCTTTTATATAACAGCAACTTTCCTTTGTACTAACTCATTTTGAGCTTCTGAATAAATAATATTTTGACAACAACAAAATAGACCAGAAAAAAAAGCAAAGTATTTCAGTTTTCTAAGGCAAGTATCATTTTCAGAAATAAAAATATTTTAGGTCTCCTGACCTAAAGAGGAAAGCTGCTTGTTCCAAACTCAAGGGGGAGTAGTTCCATACTTACATCTTGATTAGTCATCTCCCAGTAGGGTCTCTCTCCATATGACACAACCTCCCACATCACAATTCCATAGCTCCAGACATCACTGGCAGAGGTAAATTTTCGGAAAGCTATAGCTTCTGGGGCCGTCCACCTGATTGGGATTTTGCCTCCCTAAAATTGAGAAAGAATTAAAAATAAACCCTTCATACTTCAAATGCATCAAGGGATATCACCGCCTCACTGAAAAGATCTAGAAAGAGATGTAGCATTTTCAAGTGAATCTGTTTGACAGCTCGCAGTGTCTTTTCACATAGCTCAACCCATAAGCACTTGTGGACTGACTACTAATTGGCTATCCGGAAGGTTTCTCATTTAAATTCTGTTTGACTACCAGAACACATACAGGACCCACATCTCAATTACAGTATCAGGATGGCAGCTCCAAATGGGGAGAGCAAGCAGTCAAGTGAATCAATAAGGTGTACATTCAACAGCTTTCTAACAGAATACAGAACTCAAATTCCCAGGGTGCCTTTTTCTCTAATAGAGGAATCGTAAGCTAATTTTATTTGGTTGTTGAAAACAACAATGAGAAGATTAATAGTTAATAAGACAAAAATAAAAATCAGATATAATGTATTAAAAACTTAGCTTTGTTTATGCTCAGTGATGCAATTTCTTTTAGACTTGATTTTCTTTCTTAAGTCACTAATTTTGTGTTTACTTGGGGGCACTGATTTTGTTGTTGTTGTTGTTGTTTTGCTTTACTTAACCTAAAAGGTAAGTATCTCCTTTAATTCAATCAAATTAAAAACCACTGAAATTATGAGTTAAATTAAAATGATCTTTTTAAAATTTTAGGGTAAATGAGTCAGTCAGGGTTGTTTTTTTTCTGTGATTAGCCTCTATGACCAGCACCTGTGGTATCACTCGCTCCCCATGATTGTGTATATGCCTGGACCGAGGGGAGTGCCCATGTGTGAGTGGACACCTGAGCCTGGGAGGCGAGAGGAGAACAAGGAGAGGCTGGCATAGGGAATGAGAACATGGAGAGAGCGTGAAGAGAACTGAGGAGACCAGAGAAAGCATGTAAAAGATTCCTGGGGGACTGAGGCTTGCCTTGCATCCCAGCCTCCCTGGTCCTGCCCTGGCCCACCCCGCCCCACCTGACCCTGCCTGGTGTGTGTCTGTGTAGTTTTTTACGTTTGTTTGTCTGACTTTTGAGACTAGGTCTAGCTATTTTTTCCCGTGAACCTCAGGCTCACGTTGCCCAGGGTACCACGGACTCAAGTCAATCCCCAGCCTCAGCTTCCCAGGTATCTGGGACTATAAGCGTGCACCACCATGCCTACCTATTTTTTGGGAATTAGATCTCGCTATGTTCCCCCGGATGGAACTTGAATAGCGACCCCCAGTCCCAGCCACTCTCCATAGGCAGGCTGTCGCTTACAGGCATGTACCACCGTCCCCGGCTTGTCTATGTAGTTGTTAGGACAAATAAAGAGCCTACCTACATTGTCCTGCCTGTACATGAAAACTGGCATCATGAACAGGATGATTTCAAATCAAACAAAGATTAGCTAGAATACTTTCATGACATTCTATTACTTCCCTTTAATAATATTCAGAACTTAATATGTTATAACATTGTTCTCTCCTTTTTTAAAAATCAGATAAACCCAGGTCACACATGTGGAATTATATTAAAGAAAGAGAAAGGAGTTTAGGCTTTGAATATTTTCTTACAATTTTTTTTTTTTTTGACATCTACCTTCCTGCCTTTCAAGTAGGGGGTAATTTAATTTGCATAATGAAAAATTGGGACTTAAACTAACCTTTAAGCAAAGTTCCCATACTTGTGAAGAAGTAAGAGTTGTGTTTAATGCCTATAATTACAGTCACTTGTGTTAGCTTGTTAGCTGGTTACTCAAATTTAGTTTGAATTATTTGCCCCTTGTATATGACAACATATACAAGAAGACTTCCCTAGTTTATGAATAATTATCTGCAATTTTAATTAAAAATTCATAGATAATATCACATCATTAGACCCAGTTATGTGTCATTGTGGAATAATGCAACACATTATTACTATTCTCCTTAAAAATCTACATTTGTTGATAATCTCAGTTTGTAAACTTCAGCCTAGTATTTTTCTCCTGGTCCTCCTACCATCATATTTACCATCAATATTATAATCTCATTTACCCTTATCTTCTGATCTCTTGGTATATAGATTTTCCACACACTCTTACCACACTTCATTTCAGAGGGGTAAGTTTTAGTACTCCACTTTCCCTCCCCCTTTCCCTCTCCCAGATGGACACATTGACACAGACCTTGACAAGTCGTCTCTATGCACTTCATATGTCAACCATAGTGGGAATGTATTTTCTTAATTTCAATCTTGTTTAGGCCAAGTTTATTAAAAGTAACTATATCACAGGAGAATTCTTAATATCCTTAATTTAGGTTTAATTTACTATAAATAATGAAAATGATAATTCAGCCTAGAAGAGAGATATCTTATCCATAAGCTGATCATTAGAGGACTTTGTTTGTTTTGACTTAGCACAAATCCTAGATATTCTTAAGTCACAAAACAAGGAGTTTAAAAAAATAACAGTTTATAGTCCATGGGGAGTTATTATTAGACTTGAAGAAGCAACTTATAAAGTTGACTTAGATAAAAATATAAATAAGTCTATCTTAAGAAGAAGAGATGACAAAAATGTTCATTTGAATACAAACAAAAGCTTATCAAATTTTTGAGTGAGAAAATAAGAGTTTTATCTTCACAAAGATATTAATGTTGAAAATATCTAACTTGATGACATTAAAAAAATTTGAAAGAAACAGGTAAATTTATCATAAGGCATTCAAAATCAAGAGTGAAATAAATGGATAGCCTAGAAAATTCTACTGGGCCAATACCCAGTTTTCTATAAAAAGAATTACCAATCATATATCAATTAGTAACTAACATAAATTGCTTTGTTTAATCAAAACTATTACTTTGCAAAAATGTACTGATTTAAACTAATCAAAGCAGTAGGAGTTAGTGAAAATTTTTCCAGAGATGTGTTTGACAATTTATACAACATATAAAAAAAGTATTTAATCAGAAAATGCCTCCAGTAAACCAAAAGTTTTTGAAAGAACGGTTTTTATCTCCTAATATGTGAAACATTAAATGACAGGTTTAAGTAGTGCTTTATTTGTTTTACTACTGAAGATGTAATAGAACCAAGAGATCAAGCTACTCTGTCAACATTATATACGCTTACAGATATAATGCATATATATGTTTACTGCATTCAGTGAAGGAGATTCTATATTTAACTTTTCTCTTACTCATGAAACTTGTGGTTTTACATTGCTGTATCCACTCTGAACCCAAACCTTTTATTTTCAATATCTGTAGAAAAATTACATGATGATTCATAATGTGAGCACTTTGCTTATGAGTTTATCTGAATTTGGTCACATCTAACAAAGGGAACTAGTTATACTTCTTTTTCCCTCTTTCTCTCTTCCTATGATATAAGAATATCTTTTCTGTTACTTCCTTTAAAATATTTAAAAATGAAATGCCTCTAGTCTAGTGGCTCAGAAATGCATTCTGTTAGATCTTACCCTTGTGGTGTAAGCCGCCTCAGGATCATCTTCCAGTACTCTGGAAAGTCCAAAGTCAGACACTTTGCACACAAGGTTACTGTTGATTAAGATGTTTCTGGCAGCAAGGTCTCTATGCACGTAGCCCATGTCAGAAAGGTACTTCATTCCTGCAGCAATGCCTCTCAGCATGCCAACAAGCTGAATCACAGTGAATTGCCCATCATTTTTCTGTAAAGATGATGTAGAAATATTAGTCTGGCAACACCAATCATTGGTTAAAAAAATATGAAAAGATTCTCCTCCAATTCACAATTAATTCTATCACCCATACCTATTATATGCAATTTCTAGCTGAAAAATAGTGTATGTCAGAAATACTTGGTAACATGTGTTAGTTCTCTGCTTGGTCAAAGCAGACAGATTTTGAAAGCTCTTGTTAAAAATGATTTAATTACCCTTTTTGCACGGTGATTGTTTTCATTCATGTGAGGAATGGGTTCATCATTCCTGTGTTGGGGGCCTAACTTTAAGGTAGAGGCTGCCTGCTAGGAATATTAGTGCATATCAGTGACTGTGGAATTGAATTACAAGGCAGGAAGTGGGGAGGGGAAAACACAGTGGAGAGTGGACAGAATGGACAACAGTGAAGGGTTTTGGGTTTCTTGGTGGAGGGTATGTTGCAATGACATGCATATGAGAAGATGTGATTCCATGCCTCTGAAACACAGTGTTGTAAATCAATGTGAGTTCAATTAAAAAAAAAGAAAAGAAAAGAAGTAATATAAGTAATATACACACTCACACAAAGAACTTGGCTGGAAGAGATGAAGGAAATTCTTTGCAGCAGATAGGAAAGGGGGATGACTGAACAAGGGGCAGGAAGATGTTAGCATTTCTTAAATTGTGCTGCCGTTGTTAAGGGCACTGAAATTACGGCAGATAGAGAATAAGGTTCAACTGACAGTTATATTGAACAAAAGTAATTATGTGACTCTAAGAGCTTAGAGAACTTGAAGATGTGTATAAGAAATTTGGCAGAGAGTCTGTAGAGTTGATTTTTTTTGTTTTTCTTCCTAATATTATATATTTTGAGAAAGTGCTTCTAAAAGCCTCTCATTTTCTTCCCTTTCCTCCTGTTCCCTCTCCAGTTTCCATCAGTCCCTTTCCTTCTTTTCCTTTCATCATCTCTTATTTTGGAGGAAAATTTACATATACTTAAATGAAAGCGTGGGGACATATAATTGAGATTTGTGAAAGTTTTCCAAAAAATCAATTTCAAATCAAAGTTAATTATTCAAATATTTAATTATTCTGAATCCAGATATTTGTACTTATTTAAAATTGCACTTTTCAAAATCAAGCTCAGCATCATTAGCACACAATGTATGTCCTCACTTAACACTACCAATAATTTCTTAGAAGTTATGACTTAAAACAAAACATGTTTCCTTATAAAATCTATTTTACCTTAGGTTAATTGATATATACATTCTTAGAAATTAAGGTATTAAATTACATGAACATTTTTATAAAGCCAATTGTACCAGAAGCTAATTAATTATTAGCAAGAGTTATGTTACCAAGGTTTATCTGTTACAAAAGCATCACCAAACTCTTAAGTAAAGAACCAAAACATTTTTAATACTAAAAGATCACGTGCATTCATTCATTCATTCATTCATTTTCCAACCTCCTTATTCCACTTAGGTTGACAGTATCCAGAGACGATTCAGGCAACACAGGACTTAGGGTTGGCACCCTTCCTAGAATCCCTTCAGTGGCATAGCACAAGCACACACACCTACTCACTCAGGCCGGGGTAATTTAGACATGCCTGTGAATCTAATATGCAACTCTTTGCCATATAAGGGACAACTGGAGTTTCAGGGAAAAGTCATGCAGATGGGGAAGGTATGCAATTTCCATAGGCATTGGTCCTGAGAATGGATTTTTTTTTTCCTTCTCAGCAATGTTATAACAATGCTACACTAAAGGGTGTTATTTGAGCACTCACTGTACATAACACTTTGAATAATTTGTATAAAATCTTACCTTTAAAAATGTATCTAAAGAACCATTTTCCATATATTCTGTCACTATCATCACTGGTTTACCTGAAAATAAAATAATGGTATAAATGCCTGTTTTTTGTTTTTTTTTAATTTTTGCATTCTTGTTTAGAAAATGTCTACCTGGAAGCTTTTTATTAGCACCCAAATTACATGCACATTTATTTACATAGTCTTTGATTAATAAGTACATTTTTGACATAATAATATTTTAGTGTCATAGTTGGGATCAGTGAGAAGCACTAGAATAATAACAGTGACATTTAAGATGCAAAAATTATACAAGTGTCAATATCTAAATCAATTTCTAGAAAAAGAGTTTAAGAAGAAATTCTAAGAGAAGAAATGCTATTACATGCAAATACACATTCAACTTTCTATTAATTCTAAATAAAAACTTCTATCTTATTTAATGGGTTTTTTGTGATCCCTTGGAAAAAATAAATATGTAGTATTTTTCAACTTTATTTCTATGTTTTAGTAATTTCTTTACTAATGGTTAGCTCTGATTTACCTCTAACAATATTTTTCAATTAAATTACTTTTATTCTTCAAATCCTTGTTTTAATTTCTCTTGCTCTCTGGGAACTTCTCTTTCAATGATCATTTCTAATGGAAGGAACCCTCATATCATATCTGATATACAAATATAGCTTAGTTACAATGCTTGCCTTTGAATACCCGATAAATTACTTAATATCTCATAATCTTGGGTAAATCGATTATTATTACTGTGTTTTCTCATTTAAAAAAATGAGTAAGAATGGCACCTGCCTCTTAGGGTTGCTGTGCCTTTCCAAGTCACTTAGAATATGTTACCTCAGACACTTAGAATAGTACTGACCACTAGAATTTGCTATTTATTATTTTATAAACCATACTGATTTTGAGTTAAAGTCCTGATGAGATGTAAGTCAATCAAGAGAGTAAGTGACATTTATCACCCATGAAATTATGACACTTTGCGTGAAATGTGTCACTGATAAAAGGCAAAAATACAATATTGAAAATTCTTGTTTTACTAGAAAATATCTAAATAATGGTTATTAGTTTCATCACTCTAAATTAATCTCACTACATTCCTAAGCTTACCCCTTTAATCTTTATATATAATATACTCTATAAAAATCTGTGTTAATTTAACCATTTTGAGGTAAATAAAAATACAGCTTATGGCAATGAAACTATCTTATATATTACTTTTCATATTATAGATGGAAAAAAGTCTACAAATGCAAAAAGTATGTTGTAATTAACAATAATATTCAAAAAGGCATCTTGGGAAGTAATTTTTTCAATTCATAGATTTAGAGCATGCATATTACACACAGTTTTTATCTGGAAACATATATATATATACATATATATATGTACACATATATATAAAGTTAGACAATTACATAAGAAAAAGACAATTCAGAAAAATATTTTTACTTTGAGTAATACTTAAGACTCACTGTTTACACTGAAAAATTACATAATGTAATGCTACTTCATACAAATTATAAAATTTATTAAAAAAATAAAATGATTCATTTGGAACAAGTCTATAAATTCCTGAGTTAGATGAAATTTCACATACGCAGAAAAATATATATTTAGAGATGCTGTTTGAAGGGGGTCACAGGTGTTATGAAAGGTGACAGGTACTCCTGAAAGGCAGCATGTGCAAGACTTCATGTCATGTAAGGCACTCAGGTTCAAATATGAATAGAACCCTGAATTTTTGCTTTCGTAAATCAAGAAGTGACAGGAGACGAACTGAGGGAATACTAATTTTAAAACTGACTAGGAATATACCTTGATTTGAAAAAAGGTGACTCATGTTATATTTGTCGTTGATGTTGTTTGCACAGTAAGAAAAAAGTATTCTATTTTTTTCTCCTTGGTATAGTTGTAATCTACACTCATGGAAAGAACAGGACCTCCCACTTAATTTCAGTTTAATTATGGGGTCTCACCCATTTTAGTGAACTGCAGACAAATTCTAAAATAGGTGACACGTTACTGAGTCATTTTGTTCTCATTCTCACAGCTCAAGAGACCATTTCAGCTTTCTATTTGTTGAAGCGCATCTCTTTCAAAAGTCAAGAAACAGTAGATATCTACCAAAGGTTTAACCAAATATTGGCCTACTGTTTCAGAATAGGTACCCAAGGTGCCAGAAATTACACCAGTCATTACATATGAGTATCCCATAATATCAAGCTATATCAGACAAGACCCCTTTATTTGCTGAGTTTAGAATTCAGAAGCAGCCAGGTTGTAATTGATTAGGCAAACTTAACATCAGCCCATTATCAAACATGCAAAGTTCTTTCAATAAATTTACAAATAATAGAACTGAAAAACTATCGAACACCATTCTGATCACATCAGAAGGAGACCTGCATTTTCAGGAATTATTCCATGATTACAGAATTTTTTGCATATCTATGTAGCTCTTTTAATATGACTTTGCCTGATTTCTCCCTTCCTTAAAAAAGTCATTGAGAGAGTTGTCATATGTAGGAATACGAAGAACTGAATCCCAGAAAATTTTCAGGGAATAGAGCTTAGATTTTCTTCACTCAGCTCCTACCAATGAACAAATGTCTTGCTCATCAACTCAAAACCATAATTTATGTCTATCATTATCTACTCTAGCCCAGGTTCCTTATGCTTTGTAGTACTTTTCCTAAATTTACACTTATAAATCTTTGAGTTTCCTTTTATCTTTTTCCCTCTACAATGTCTTTTTTTAGTCTATCTTGTAATTTTTTTAACTGTTTTCTTACAGTTAATGGTGACAAATGAATAGTACTCATCCTAGTTCTACCAATTAGGATTTGGAAAGAATATTCATGTAAAATCTTTCTATGCTTAACTTTAGACCAAAATCAATAAGCTTAGAAGGAAAATGTTATGCCCTAAAAAGGATGAATTAATCAGAAAACACTGACTTTATTCTAACATACATTTTGAAAGAAAAACAAAGATTACTTTTCAGGGTAATGGGTATATTGGTCTATCATCACCTTATTTTAATTGTCAGGTTATTTATGATGGCATTGGTTGTAATGTCAAAAACAAAAATATTATTGGATAAATATACATGGATGTGAAATACCCCTCATTTCAAAAAACAGAAAGTAATTAAAGTAATTAAACAAGCACGATCTTCTTTTGTTGATAAGAATAAGGTGTTTCAAGACTCACTTGATTATTTTTCAAGCTTGAGTCATTTTAAAAATGCTAATTATATTTAGTTTGGGTTATGTTTTGTCTCAGCTACTGCTAGCTTGCAAGAGTGACATAGCAATAATTAACATGACTTACTCTAACCCTTGTAAATTCAATATAACTGTATAAATCATTCTCCATTATCTTGTTTGAAGTACAGACAAAGAATAGATCTGCCAATAATTTGGAAAATACAGTATCAAAGCTCCATATTTAAAAAGGCTCATAAAACATGTCAAAACATGATTTTAATCACAGACTGGAATCTTTAGATTACTTCACATTATTTACTGAGGATAGAGTCTAAGTAATAGAATATTTTTGTACAATTACCATTTATTACTAATAAATGGTAAAAAACCTAGACAGTTGACAAAAAGTAAGAAAGGTGTTCACTTATTGATTACCCACTCTTTAGAAGACAGTGTTATTTTTGATTGTTATAAAAAATTCAGTAACTGTGATATTACAAAAGAAAAATGAGTTCTCAGAGAAAAAAAGTATCACGTAGATTCAATATATTACTTGAGTTATTTAGAAAAAAATTATATAGAAGCAAAGTTGGTAATCAAACTTCTTTCTAGTTGATTATAAAAGCTGTTTTCCTCTGCTCCATACTGTGTTGTCAATAATTATAAAATAACTATATTAAATTGTGTTATAAAATGTATTACATACTATACATAAACATTATACATTTTATTACTGTAAACATAATATTTACTGTTTTATGTTAATACAAGTGTAGAAATCATGACTATGTTATACCAAGCTATTCAACCAGTGACATTAGTGGTTGAATTCAGCTTTTCTCAATAATTATATACTTTTATAAACAATCATGATATAGTTAAAGCACGCCAAAATTCAATGCAGAAATATAGGGAGATGGTTTTAGATTCTACTTCTATGAATTAATGGAAGCAGTAAAACCATTAGAAGCAGGTAGTAGTAGAAAAGTTTTCAGAGTCTGGGGAAAGCAGGAAAAGGGAGATACTCTTTATTGGGTACAAAGTTTCAGTTAAACTAGATTAAAAAATTTTAGAAATAACTTCTGACTGTGTGTTTATTACCAATATTATACCCAGTGCTGAAAATTTAACCAGATAGCATTCATGATATTTGGACTATTTCTTATTTTACAATAAAAATGTTGTTTGCCTCATTGCTATTAGTTTATGTGATAATGACCATCACAAATATCCAAGAGAAGAAAAAATTATGCTATTCCAGGTAATGGAATACTTCCCGTAAGATCTCAAGTTAAATGGAATAAAATGGGGAATGTTAATTTAGTTCTTACTTTTCATTTCATGGTCCTGACATGCAGTGCCATTTGCCTTTAAATTGGGACTCTGTTAGGATACACAATCTTGGTCTTCAGTCTAAGTTACTATCACAGATTCTGCATTTTAACAATATCCTCAGAGGACACTAAATTTTGTGATGCACCAAATTAGGTTTATCATAAGAGCTGCACCTCAGTTTACTACTTTTATTTGCACTTTGCTTCCTGAAACCATTAGTTCATCAATAAACACATACTGGTTAGGGATATAACAAAGCATTTTAGTTAAAAATATGATTAATTGCAAAATAAATGTCACCAGCTTTTACATTACAGAAGTCTTGTAAATAATTATAAGACTGTATTTACACTTACGTATATTCATTCTTATTTCATAAGGTCATCTCTTTGGCTATATATCATTCAGTCTACTAATCCCTGAAGCTCTTTTAAATTATTTGTGCTTCTATGCCAACAGAAACTTGAGATAATGAAAATATCATAATGCAATTATTAATGGTTAGTGAACTACCAACACAGTGGGATTTTGTATTTGGAGAAGTAGATAATGCTTATAAAAGGAAGAGGGGAGAACTAACTATGGAGAGATTGGAACTTTGAAGTATAAGAACTAGCAAATCTTTTTTAGTTTGATGTAGTCCCATCTGTTTATGTTTTTCTTCAATTTTTTGCCATCAGTAAATTTTTCCAGAAAGGGGTTTCTGAATTTTACTTCCCTGGAGGGTTTCTCCCAAGTTATTTTCTATGTATGTTATGGTTTCAGGTCTGACATTTAAATCTTTTATCCATTTTGAGTTGGTTTTTGTACAAGGTGTGAGGATGTTGTCTTGGTCCATTTTTTTTGCAGGTCTTAGTCCAATTTTCCCAGCACAATTTATTGAAGAGGCTATTTTTGTTCCAATGTAAGTTTCCCCCCCTTTGTCAAAGATTAGTTGACTATATATATGTGTGGTTTTATTTCCGAGCACTGAATTCCGAGCACTGAATTCATTGGTCTGACTGTCTGTTGTTTTGCCAGTACCACACTGTTTTAATTATCATGGATGGACTTAAAGAATTCATATTACCAGAAACAAGTTAAAAAGAAAAAAAAATGGAAACCAAATGGTTTCACTACTATATGGGAAATGGGAAAGATAAACAAAAATCAATGAAGAAAAGTCAAAACAATCCAACAACCAAATTGAAGTACACACCGGGGTGGGGGAAGGGGATGGGACAGGGAGGGAACAGTCGGGGGGAATCTGTTCTATAGATCTAGTTTATTTTAATATGATTGTATTTAGAGCTTCTTATGAAGAAAACTTATAATAATAAAATATCCTAATAACTTTATCTGTATTTATTAACCCCCATCTAAATTTTATAAAAAACAAATATCAAATTGGCTTTAGCTTCTATTTAAGCTTCAAAGTATCTAATGATTTAGGACAATTGTCATTAAATGTTCCATTTTTCTCAGTTACAGAAAGACATTCCTCTACTAGTTTATTTAAATTTATTAATTTTACAGGAATCTAAATTTATTTATACATGATCCTAGATTAAGAAATATAACCTATGAATAATTCAAAGGCTCAATAGAAATACACTTTTAGTTAATTTTGATAGTAATCCCCAAGGGTGAAAGTAAACCATAAATAATTAAGGATGCAATGACAAAATTATATTTTCTCATTTCTTAATTTATTCCTGAATTTCTTTAATAGCAAAATCTTGCACTGTGTATATTACATTAAAGCATCATAAATTGAGAATGAGTTGGTTTTACATCATTTATCATGAAACATCTTTAGAATATATATATGTATGCATGTACAATGTATGCATATACATGTACATATGCTCTTCCTGTTTAACAACGAATCACAGGAGGACTTTGAATGAGTGTCCATGTCTCCAGAATATAAGACAGTGATACAGGAAAGAAGTTCAGTGATGGCACCACCCATAGGAATGATACTTCAGACTCCCTGCCTTAGCTTCAATCAGAAAAATCACAAGACTTAGTTCTACTTATGTCTCATTATCTGTGTGCTGCAGGTTGAAAATAATTGCTGAATAAATTAACATCAGATCAGAGAGCATGAAATTAAGGACACAAATAAAGTGAGATGCAACATAGTAAATTAAAAACAAGTTGAAGACTTCCTAAGTTGAACATCAAGAGCTATACATATTAAGGGGAAATATGGCTTCAATTCACGTAGAATAGAAAATGAGACATGCATATTTTAAGACTGACATTTTGCTTTACATATATGTGCAACTTTATAGCACCTGCATTAAAATAGAATATTTGTTTACACCACTAGAAATTTTAAAACTGTATTTACTATTACAGTACTATTTTTAGACTAGAATTACATATGTTAGAGATAATCATTTGTTGGTGACAGTTGTAAAAAAAAGAAAACAAGGTTTAGTGCATGTGCAATATTTGATGACCTTAGTTGACAGTATCAGTAGTTTAGTTTATCTCAGACATGATCCTTTTTTTTTTTTTAACAAGTTTTCTAATAATTGAAGGGGCTAAAAAAGTAGATATTAGTTCTATAATTTGGGGGTTTTATACATTGACATTTTACGCATTCATTTGAACAGATAAAAATATCTATTGCTACAATTATCTGTTTATATAAACACACAGCATTTAATTTGTATAACAATTTTAAAAAGTAGACATAATTTGCCATGGTGACACTTTTTGTGTGAACATGAGATTCAGAGTGTTCCCAGTGACCATAAACTGGCTTATCTTTAACTGCAATAGGTTTACATAAATATTAAGAACATGATCCATGTTTTCAAAGCAACAACTTTTTCCCTCATTCACTAGGGAGTTCAAATATACATGTACAGGAGACAAATTAAAGAGCAGTTTTCAGTAAATGAAGGACCGATTCAGACCTTCAATTGTTCTTCACTGACTCTTTATTTAAATTGGCACAGTATTCAAAATGCGAGATTATTTGAGAGTGAAGTATGGCTATGAAAATGAGAGAGAATTGGAATAAAGTTTTACAAGGATTGAAAAGGGAGTGAATTTGAGGGTATATGTTTTAGAAACAGAGAACATGAAGGAACCGCAAAACATCAGATATATTAACATAGATGACAAATTAAATGGATATGGAAGTGTCAGGAACACAGAGAGATAAATAGAAAAGTAAAAACTATGTTAGTTAAGTACCTATATCATAGAGCTTGAAACTACATCTGCACTGAGTCATGACATCTTCACAGCTTCACTTCGAAGTGTTTTTATCCTTATGTCACTGATGATGAAACTAAGATTCAGAATCTTTAACTTTTGCAAATTCACATGGTAGATTTTGTTTGAAGCAAAATTAAAACTTAACAGTAGATATGAAGACCATTTTGGAATAATATCTTCCATGATAAAAATAGTGATTTTTGTCCCTTTTTTAAACTTATAAATGAAATATTGGGTTATAAAAATATAGTGAACATACATTTCTAGTATATTTGTTTATGTATTTTAAAGGTTGATTAATAGCAACTAAATGATTGAAGGAAAGTTTTTTAAATGTTTCTTGTTTAAGTTCATTTTAGATAATCTTAATATATTTTAAAATAGCTTAAACATATTAAAAGTGATCTTAAAAGTGCTATGCAGATGTATGTGAGAGCTAAAGGAAGGGGATGTAAACACATGGGAATAGCAAAAAAAAAAAAACTGATTAAAATAAAACAAAGGTCTCATCTATTGCCACATAACTATTTTATTGGAGATGAGACATGGATTGAAACTGTTATACTGGTAAGTTTACCATATAACCACATTTATAAAATACATACACAAAAAGAGATGTATGAAATTGTAGATACTGCTGAGTAACAACTATATTTAATTTAAGAAAAGAATTAGTCTTTAGAGAGCTTTTCCAGTCTTGAGATTGTTACTTTTCCTATTACATTAAAATATGTACAAAAATAAATAAAAGTAATGCAATTGACTATAGAAGAACTACATAAAAATGTGGCTAAGCACGTATGGTTTAAGTAATCCTATTAAGTGTTAAACTTCGATGCTTCAGAAAAAACTTTGAAGTTAATATTTCATTGGGCTAAAAATGAAAGAGCCAGGAGAAATACTGACACCTTTACTGCTACTTTTCTCGGAATTATTTTCTCTGTCACTGAATTCCTAGTAGACATATTAATATATATCTTTTGAAAAAGTAAATAGATATTCAGGTTCATGAAAGATTGGTTTTCACAACATATTACAATCAAGGACAGCTATTATTGGACATATTTGAACAGCATTACTGTTGTAAGTTTCTTCTTAATCTGAAATTAATGATAACTTCATAGAAGAAAAGTAGATCTGTATCTCTCCATAAAATAACACACACACACACACACACACACACACACACACACACACATACACACAACAATTTGCTATTGAACTTACTTTTGGTCACAACACCTTCTAAATGAATGATGTTAGGATGATCAAACTGCCCCATGATGCTTGCTTCCCCCAGGAAATCTCGGCGTTGCTTTTCAGTGTAGCCTACTTTGAGGGTTTTGATCGCCACAGGTAATTCTCTTTTTCCTGGAAGTTTCAAACGTCCACTACAAACTTCACCAAATTCACCTTGTGACAAAGACAGAAACATGCGCACATAGAGCTCTTACTTTAAAGCACTCTTAAAATATTAAGGATTAGAAAAAAGTGGTTAAAAGGGGAATCCAAATTTTGTTATGTTAATAGAATTCAGTGATACACTGGGGAAAATTATTGACAGGTGATCATAAAACACTTTGCAGGTCATTAGTTTTGTCCAACTGGTTTGTACAGACCTTAATGGAAAATGATAGAAAGCAATTAAAAGCAACTGACTAAATGTCACTTCTTTCTCTTTGTACTTTAGGAATGTCTTACAGAGAAATGTAGAAAGGGTTATTTTAGTGCAAAAAAGAAGAGAATTTTAAGGAGGAACTGATTCATAAATAGAATTGGGACTTAAATTATATAAATGTTTTGAGCATTATAAACCATATTTATGATATGGTATATACGAAGTAGTAGGTGATAAAACATTATACTTAAATAAATATTTTTTTATTTCATAACTTTTTATATAATGACATTAGCTAGTTTAAATAGGAGCTACACAGAACATGACATTGTTATGATCAGTTAGATGCCACTATGACAGCAAGTCAGTTACAAGATATTAAAAACATTATGTGTCTGTTCGGGGCATTGACATATTTCTTTCTATAATATAAACAAGGGTTAAAAGCACAAACTCAACACCCTGTTGTACCTGCTCCAATAACTCTTTCAATGGTGATACAGGAAGCTTCTATTTCCTTGGCAAATTCATGGACAGCTTGATTGGGATCTTCATAGGTGTGTGGATCAATGTATGTTCTTACTCCTGGCAGTTTAACTGTAAAAATAAAAGGGGATTAATATTGAATTACGTGTGAAGGATGAGGGAAATTACAAACTTAGATTAACATGAAACTAAGTTTAAAATCCATGGTTCTTAAGTGGCTGAGGTTCAGGAGTATAAGAATCATGATTATTTTAACTTCTACTATTTCAGAAAATTGTATAATGCAAAGAAACACATATATGACAAGATTTTTGAGTAAATGCATTTTTCAAGAAAAATGTTCAGTCAGTCTCTGAAGCAAATAAAACATTTTTATTAAACTGGATGCTACTGCTTTATCTGCTCGTTTGTTATTCTGTGTTTCACTTAAAATATATTCACAGATGACTCATTTCGTTTTACAGAAAATAATTTAACATAATCATTCTGGTGTTTTGATCCAATAAAAGTGACATAGAAATCAAAAGTAAAAGAGAAGTTCTATTTCTCCATCTACTTCTGTTACTACATAGTCTTACATGAGTCTGTAATGTTTTATGAACTTTAGTTTCATCACATCTGCAGACAAACGATTTTGCGCCTCACAGTGTTTTGGAGGATAAATAGCATTAAACAAGATAGGGCTATAAACATGGACTCATGCTTTGCAGCATGAAATATGGCTTTAATGATTTTTCACTTTTATGATCATGACAAGGAACAAAAACAAAAGAAACTCTTCCTATCATTACTTGGAAAATCAATTCACATCATACTATCTAAAATACCATATTTAGAATCCATGTAAGTTTACTTTTTTAATTTCATTATTTAAGCTTGATATTCTGCATTTAACAGTGCAATTTTTCAAGTCACTTAAACTGAGGCTGCCACTGCAGAATCTGCTCATGGAAATTCTTAAAATGTTAAAAGGAAAACAGAATTATACTGATTCAACTGGGTGGTGTTCATTCAGTAAACCTTTCAGATGTTACCTAGGACCAGTCAATAATGCCTAAATCTACATACTTTATAGAAATATAACAGAACACTTAAATTTCAACACAATATTTTTGGCCCATTATTGTAAATCTCTTAGCCTGGAAAGAAACTAAAATAATAATATAAAAACCACTTCTTTTTTGTTGTGATTTTTCTATAATTTGCTTACTGTGCCCATTATGAAAATGCATCTTTTCCTCTTCTGGGTCTTGTTTTGCTTTGCTGTAGCCACACCGCCTAGAACAGAGTAAGCTACAATTAACCACATCTCAACTGGGTGAATAACATTAAACACAGAGGCAGGAAATCTAACTAAAATGATTGCAGCCATAACTGATTTTCTCATGGTGGTATGAAATGGCACCAATATTCTTTTTGGATAAATCCTATTTTCCAGTCAGTATCTTACTGTCAGTATAGTTATATGTCAACATACACCAGATATTTCTCTGTTCACCTCTTTCTCTCCATAAAAAAAAGAAAAAAATTCTTTGGAGCTTCCTCTCAGGATGAACTGACCAATACTTATCTTTAATGCAATTATTTCTTCCTTTTAGCATCTTACTTTCATATTTTTTGTGTTCTTGTTTTGATGTTAGTATTAAACTTGCTCTTTCCATTACCTTCACTATCACACAAAACACAACTTCCAACTCCCTCAATTCCACTCCCCAAATTCTATTCTTTCTTTTTCTCTCAAATATATATTGCTAGCAAGTCCCTGAAACCTGTTTTTATTACTTAGAAAAATCTCTTTCTAAGGTTCATTAATAAGTCTAATAAATTAAATCTCAAACTACTTCCCACTGATGTTTTTATTTTATTTTATTTTATTTTTGCTGCTCTCTTCTTTTGTGGGAGAACTGTTGAAATTTTTGTATAGGAACTCTCCGAGTCTTTCCCTTCAATCCTCCATTACCATGATTTAGTTAATAATGTTATCCCTCTGTATTAATTCTTCTGAGAGTTATACTTCTATTCTTGATAAAATTACTTTATGTTAGTATTCTACTATTATTTAAACTCAATAGGTATGAAAAGACATCTGTATATTTATCTTTTTTGATCTTGATTTGCCATTTTCTTTACCTGTTAATAACACTGATTCTCAAATGTAACATCTTCTCTGTGGCCTTCTAGTGTACTAACCTTTAACCTTTTCTCTCAAAGACATTTATCCATGTTGCCATACATTTGCATGTCCTGCTTCCTATAGTTTGGCTATTTATCCTATCAATTTCCAGTGATCAAAGTTGAGTTATATTTTTACTTTTTTTTTCTGTCATGACACCCAGTTAAATGCAGTCTTTATGCCTCTGCAGCTCTTAGTTTTCTATTCTCACAGTAAGATTTCCACTCAAAAATGCAACACAATCATTTGTGTATTTTTGACTCATTACTTGTTTAAATATTGACAGAAACTATCATTTATTTATAAATTTCTGCAGTGTCCTAATACTTGACTCAGCATTTGCATTAAAATGTTACACTGATGAATGAATGAGTGGATGATATCTACCTATGTCTCAAAAATGACAACTATTGAGAAAAAAATACTTTGATGAATACTGAGTTAAACTGGTACATAATCAGCCACATGACATTAAAACAGCCAAGCAAAATAAAAATATTAAAATGAATTTAGTGAACATTTATGAAAGCATCTTACTACTCATTGGCTATTATAGCAAAGTTGAGTTTATTGAAAACATAGTTTTTATTTATTTCAGTAAAGAAATGAAGTCAAATGGCAGAATGATAAAATATTTTTGCTAAGATGGTTGAAAACTGTGAAATGATATAAATTAAATTATCCAACAGACAGTACTAACAAACACTATTTCTTGATTATGCTTCTTAAATTTTACACATTTTATATAAAAAGTAAACCTATTTGATCATTTTCTAGTGTGTAATTACATATAATATTTAAAAATCAGTAGTAGAGCATTTGTTTATAAATATTCAATATATTCATTTTATGTTGAAGAACTTGTTAGTAAGCTACATTTCAAGTATGAGTAAACTTGAAGTAATACATTTAATACACATGCTGTTCTTGGGTAAGGAAAAATATGCAATGGGTATTGGGTAAATTTTCAAATTTTATTCATAATGATTGTTTGCATTTGTCTTTCAAGCTTAAACTCATCTTAAATCAACTAATCATACTGAAAAGGAGAAAAAAATAGATAAATTTTAGTGAAATTATATCTGGTCTATTCAAGCTGACATTTAAATTATTTTAATCCAATGTTCATAATTTTCTAGATATTAGATCTATATTATTCTTTCAATCTTTAATATGTGTACCTTAGAGAGGTTATTGACACATTTTTTAACCAAGGTTATTCTAATTATTATCATTATTCTAATGATAATCATGTGAAATCATGATGAAATTTATGTTATTCAAATAGTACTGACAAAAAATTCTGGAGAGAGTCTAAAGAAACAGTATACATGTTATTACAGTTTACATTAAAAATAAACATCCATTCCACCTTTTACTCTCCCACCTTCAAAAATAAAGTAAGCTCTTAAACTTGAATCCTCAAATAGTTCTATCTTCAAGCAAACTTCATGTGTATTTATTTCATGCAAATTCCTCATATGGCAATGGAAAAAGAACTTTGGCTTTCATTTGAAAAATGATTTGGGGATACCTTTTTGAGACGTGGTTATCATTTAATACCTAAGGTGAGAGTCAGGAGGGCAGTAGAAAGGAGTTATTTTTGACTTTGGGCATCTCTGGAGTTCTATAACATATATGGTTGCATGTCTCATTAACATGTAAAATTAAGTTTTGGAATCCTCCAAAGCGTCATTAAAACAAGCCTCAGCAAGATACAGAAGTGCAGAAAAAGTGCAGATTGCAGAGACTAGCATTCAAGCTGTTGTTCAATCTCACTAGCAACATGTTGCTGAAAGTCTTTCAGTATCATCTTCTCTACCTGTTACAGATGCAGAATTTTAACCCATCAAATAGCATATAAATAAATATATTATTCTGTACATTATTTACATTTCCTACTTTCTGGGACACGATATTTTTGCAAATGGAAAAGAAACAGTTCCTTCTTTTCTTAGTAATTTACACTCTTTTTATTCTAGAAACATTGTTTTGTTTTTCAATAGTAGAAGTGGACATGAGAAATTAGGTTTAATATAGACATTATTAATATTCACTAAAAGTTATTAAAATTCTAGAGAGTGTTTAATGTATAAATGTAGCAGTGTCATTACAAATATTTGAAAATCAATATATTTCATTCCCTACTTATCCTGATATTTGAGTTAACGCATCCTTGATGATAATAGCATCAAAAAAATCTTGTACCATCTAAAGTTGGAAAATATCCATAATACTAATCTATCTGTATGGGAGGATATGCCAATGAATAATTCAGTTATTGGGTGTAAATTCAGGATGTGATAATAAATTGAAGTAAGAATGTCAACCCCTTCTTAGTATCAGGCAATGCACAGAATTGGTAATATACTAAATGACAACCTGATGGTCAGAAAGACGATGAATGGGATAGTCAAAGGAGAGTGTTCAACAGCAGCTTCTAAAAAAATAAGATTTTCCATCTCTTTCACTTATACAAGTAAATACTGTATACCTTTCTTCATTCTAAATAAGTTAGAGAAGGGGTTCAATGGTGGAAGGAATGTCTTTGTATTTTGATTTCTTCAAAAGAGTGAACGTATTCAGTTTCTTGTTCAGAAATACTCTGCATTATTCTTTTATTTTCTAGATTGATTACAAAATGTTTACCTATAAAGAAAATTGCTCAAAAGGTGACAAATTGCAGGGAAAAAAATTGAATTAGAATATATATATATATATACATCTGTATGTGTGTATATATATTTATTTATGGAAATATAAAAGTTCTTTTTATGTTTCACATCCTTCAAAACAATATATACCATATATTTTTCCATATATGCTATATATTTCTCCATATATGCATGGAGTTATGTTGTGACACAAATATGACCTCAACCATTGAATAAGTGTTATATTTATACATTTAACTGTAGAAATTTTGAAATAATAAATTACAACTTATTTTGAAAATATTTTTACTTTTTCACCAAATAGAGCAAACTAGTCTTAATAAATGCTCAGTTAACTGAACTTCATAAAGTAGTATATGAACATTAAATTATTAGTATATCTAATAAAACCTGCAAAAGATAATTTTATGAGGCAACATGCTTCAAAAAGAATGTGAGTAAATGTGCAGTGAAATGGGGTACTGGACAGCTGGGCTGTCAGTCTAAGCAGGAACTTAAATGTATCTTAAGATACATTTCATATATTCTTTATTTTTTATAAGGGTGCTTGGATTTTAGTTCTTTATACAAAGATTTTAGTCATTCAAGAAATAAGACAACGTTTCATATAGATATATATTCATATTTTAAAAAGGTAACCTGTTAGAATAACACCTGACAAAATAGTAGAGTGTGTATGAATTTGTAAATATTCCATTAATTAACTCTGATTCTATTTAGATTTAGCAATATTAGAAAGACCTAAATAATTTTAAATTGTTTCAATAAACTCTGATAAATTGTAAAATTTTCAGTTTGAAGTAAACATCATTGATTTAGAATTTTGGTAACTCTGCTTATTTTCAATATATTCTATTTAAAGATAATTTTCTGTTAACTTTTAAACCATTTATTGGATGTGACTAGTAAATTTCTCAATAATAGGTCCACTTAATACCCCTCATAGTCTGAATTTCCACAGATATTTTAAAAAAATAATTTCAGAGTCCTTCACAGGTATATTTTACCTAGCAAGTCTTCAATTATAATTTGATGTATTTTATATATATCAGACAAGCCTCACATCTGCATGGTACAAGCAATATAAATTTAAATATAATTTAAATTTATATTTAAATTAATATAATAAATTGAAATATAATTTCAATTATAATTTGATGTATTTATATATATCAGACAAGCCTCACATCTGCATGGTACAAGCAATATAAATAAATGAAGGTCTAGGATAATTTCAGGGCCTGATTTTATTCTATATGCTATTTCCGAAACATAAAAAGGAATAGGACCCTACATAACTCCTGGGAGAAATCTTGTGAAGGAGAATGAAATAATCTCTGTTAAGTGTATTTGAGGACAAAAAAAATATGCTTCAAATTTCAATATGCTTTTAATGAACCTAGAAGAAAATAGCACCAGACTGAAAAATTAAGGTAGAAGTTAAACTTTGATAATATTTTCCATCCCTTTTCTTTATACAAGTAGACACTGAATACCTTTTTTGAAAAAGGTTTAAAGTTGATATGATAAAGTTACATGATCACTTTGGTTAGAGAAATTCATTTTACTTATGCTATGAGAGAAGCTAGAGTTTATCCTTTAAGACTAATAAAAATATACAAAAAAGAAAAAAACAGCATCTAAAAAGAGGTTGATGTTCTAAAAGTTAAGATAAAGAAAATATGAATTTCACATCTTTTTTCATAATAATGGAATCAAATTTATCTTGCTACTTGAACACATCAGCCAAAGTTGTAAATGACATGAAAACATCGAAGAAATGAAAAATAATGAATGAAGTCTGATAGAAGTTTGAGTTTAAGAAATGCAAGCAAAATCTACTTTGGGGCTAAGGGATATTTCATATAGAATCATATAAAATATTAAGCCATTAACATATTTATAAATAAATGAATATCACAAATGAATAGCAAGGTTTAAATGATATAATTTTAGAACCATACCCCCAAAAATATCCTAAAACAATCATTTTAACGCTACATATTCACAAATTTTTTTTCCTATGCAATGAGATGATGATTGAACCAGCTATGATGACATGAAATCAAAGATCAATGATAAAACATACCTCTGCAGAAATTGGAGAAGCCATGGAACAGGGTAATTAAAGCTTAGGCATCTGGATTTTACTCAGAAACACTATAGATAAATCTTTTCTCAGTAGGTAGATTGCAGTCAAACCAAGAAGAGTATTTTAAATATATCAATATTATATTTGTAGATATGTATACACAAATTTCTTAACAAAGTGGATAACTAGAGTGATGAAAATAATTTGAGAGCAAAGGTGGCAATATGTATTAGGAAGTTTCATTTTATAAATGCTGCAAAATGCATTTGAACAATAATGAAACATGATTTTCTGGTGGGAAATATAATAGAGTGCTACTCAAAAGTTCAGGAGCTTGCAGAAGTTTAAAACCAGTTGAACTGCAGAAAAAGAAATCTTTGTCAACAGCACTGAAATTATGCTTTTCAGACCATTATATTTTCACAAGGTCTAACAAGATGTCTCTAAAAGCCTGTGTATTTACAC
Organism: Uropsilus gracilis; assembly: GCA_004024945.1. Taxonomy (NCBI): domain Eukaryota; kingdom Metazoa; phylum Chordata; class Mammalia; order Eulipotyphla; family Talpidae; genus Uropsilus; species Uropsilus gracilis. The sequence goes on along the minus strand of PVHY01001514.1, from coordinate 127,293 downwards.
AGGGCAATTTTAATGCACGTGTGTAAAATTATCCATAATATCCCTGAATCTCAATTATCTGTCTTTTTTTTTTCTTTTTGTACACTGTAACTAGACAAATATCTTTAGCTGAAATCATATATGGACTTGAAATTTTAAAATGTAGTTTCATAAGGCTTAGCAATAAGAACTTTAGCTTCCATTTTGCCCAGTAACAATATTGGATAGATTTCTTGTTGTCCAATTCTATGTAAGTTTGATTAGAGACACTTTGACTTACTTTTTAACTAAAAACACATTTTGAAAAACTCTGACACTTTCATATGTCTTTCCATGAAAAAAACTTAACATTGTAATGGGTATCTACGCACATTTGTGACTAATCATTTTGTGCACACACACACACATATGCATATGCATACAAACACACTCAATTCCTCCTATATAACTATTTGAAAAGATATTAGGAATATTTTTTTATAGATAGCTTTCCTGGTGCTATTTAAGAAGAAAGTATTCTATCTCCCCATTTTTTTATTTCTTATTTATTAGAGTTTAAACAAATTCTTGGCAACAACTTCACAAATTAGGTGGTGAAACTTTAAAACAAAATTTCTCAGTATTTTAAGTGACTTTGATCTGAAGTACTGACACCTAACTTTGTGTGTGTAATCATGCCATTATTTCTTCATTACCACATAATTTTCAAAGAATATTCAATCATCATCATTTGTGAATAGACACATTTATAATTATAGAGCAGAGGCTTAGCATTTTGAGATCTTTGAATTTCATTATCTACCCCTTCCTTGAAATACCATTCATGGCAATGCGTGATTGGTTTTGACCATAAAATAATATAACACATACATAAACAGAACCCACATAGTGGAAAATAAATACTACTACTGACTTTTGAAAATGAATATGCAAAATCTGGATAAAGTCACATTTTACCAATATTCATTACCCATTTCTAAGTTGTGACAATGAGTAAATTTTAATATATAGTTCAGATGGGAATGTTTGTCAACCTCCTTTTATTCCAAGTGTATATTCTTACTGCGATGGAGATCTATCTCTGGAAACAATTCTAGTCAAAGTGAAATGGACAAATCAATAACTTTTTTAAGTTTTTTTATATAGTTGTTAAAAAATTAGGGCTTAAAATGTATACTATATGTATACATAAATGTATACATTGCATAATGTATGCTATATTTTAGTCATTGCCAGATTTCCATTTTATTTGGTTTACAAGTGAAACCCCAATTCACTTAAGAATTTCTTCAGTAATTTAATTATTTGGAAGAAATCTGTGCCTGTATACCAATTTTAAATGATTTTCACAAATACAAAATTTTCAAAAGTGAGAAAAAAGATCTTTGACATATTTATCTTCGTTTATTCTCCCTTGTCTTTAGACTATTATAAGTAACCATTCCTCCATTTCTCGTGTCTACAAATGCATGTGCACTCATCCAAACCATAGTTTGAATAAAGAAATATTAATTTAGTCCTACAGAATATAAATAACAATTTAAAATGGCCAAGGATATGTCATAATTTTCTAAAGTGCATTTAAGAACGTATTTTCTTGGCAAATTTTATTACAATTAGGTCAATATAACAATGCAGGAATTTAAAGTATTTACTATAAAGAGAAATTATCTTGAGTACTTAACTTTTTACAAGGAAGCTCACTACTATATTGGAGTCCCTCTTAATTTATGAATGCATTTCTTGGTTGTTATGTTCTAGCCTACAGTTTTATAGAAACAGCATTACACATATTTAGGATTTGCATTTGTAAATATTCCAGACTACCCCACGTTATCACTGATCCCAAAATTGTGAATCTTTCCGCTTCATTATTATCAAATTAGGGACTATTATTAATATGTGAAATAATTCAAGTTTAAAAATATTAAGTAACTGCTTACAAGTTATTCTGTTCTCCAATGCCACCTGTATCCACCATGATTATGAAAAGAATATACTCCAGTCATGTTATGTCACAGAAAAAGTGATTTCACCCTGTCAGAAGTAGTATTCTACTTGCACATATGATATGGCTTAATCTTAATGGAACAAAAACAGGGACATGTTAAATGTAAACAGATACGTCAATCTTACAAATTTCTTGTTTATATAAAGACAACAGCCTTGGAAGGAAGGTATGTATGCTTAACAGCAGGTTGACGTGCTACATGTTTATTTTATTTGGAATCATTATGAAATTACTTATGATTCCCCTTTGAGAATTGGTTTCATTCTACTCTTCTGTTAAAGCATAACCAGTGAACTAACTGGTAAAATGTTCATAATGGAAAAATAAAAGTAATGCTGACAGTGATACAGATAGGTGGGACAGCACATAGGAGTGAATGTGGGAGGGGAACACTAACCATATTAGGCTTGGATGGGCAACAGCGCACAGGGAAGAAGCCCTCCCACAGCCACATTCGCAGCAACTGAAAAGCAAACAAGAGAGCCCAAGATAAGGAAGAGATCCTACTCCCTTTGTATAGTATAAGAAACGATGAATTCAAACAGGTGTCTGCTTTGTATTTCAAAATAAAAAATTCCTAAATGCATACAATTAATGCTTATCTGCAATGTCTTTCTAATAAAGAAGCATTTCTATGGGTTTAAGATATAGAAGTTACATTAAATAGCTATTTTTAATCTATTTAAAATGCTTATGCAGTAGTAAATATAATAACCTAATATATTGACTATGAGATTGATATAGAGATACAAATAAAGATATAAGCCCACTTCAATATATATATTTTTTTTCTCAGAAAGTCCTGTAAATTTATATATGGAAGACATTCTCAATAGTTCTTTATGTATGTCTTGCATTGAACCTGTATGTTTAGAAGGAAAAATAATGACTTGTTCACTTGAAACCACTGATTCCTATGCAGTGGTTTTATTTATTATAGATTATTAAAAATGTGCTTACACGACATGACTTCTTCAATCACTTAAGGAAGACTACAACTTAAGTTAGCATGTTCTTATTTTTAAAAAGCACTTTTAAATATACACTTGAGGAGCTGTTGCTATATATATATATATAAAAGCACACACTATGTATATATATATATATATATATACATATATATAATACATGCATTTTTCTGTCTGTTGTAACACTGAAGTATCTTTTAAATTTTCCACATAGTCCTAGTAAAAAAATCCAGATTTATCAAGTAAAGGGTATTTTAAAGTAACAGAGACTGCATAAATGGATGGCAGATTGTAATAAGAAAGTTACCTAGTGCTTCAATGCATTTGTTTCCTTTTTTTTTTATTAATAGCAGTTTTATTATTTCAAGAAAACTATGGCATGAGCTCAATAAGGGTACCAGGGTTTTTTTCCAAAATCTTTTTTGAAATTTAATTACTTGAAATGCATCTATTTTATTTTATTCAAATAAAGAAATAAGATATACATAGCTAACAAATTTTGAAATGTTAATGAAAACAAATATATTCAAATAGAATTTGAACATATCTTTTTCAAAGGAAAGGTATGCAACATTGCATACATTTTCTTTGGAAACTGATGATGCTATAATTTTTAGTACTACAGTGTCTGAGAACTTGACTATCACTAAAATAAGATACTAGTAAAATATTTAGTAAATTATTTCCAGTATAAATATTCATATAATATATTTTAAAACATATGCCAAAAATATTTCACTTATGATAAAAACTATAATACAAATATTTAAAGAGTAGGCAAAACATCTGTAACATACTTAAATATTTTTTAGAATTACATTTATGTCATTGATATCTTAAATAATTACTGAATTTTTACATACATTAGGCTTTCCTCTATTTCTGTTTGTATTATCATTCAGATTTGGGATTAGTAAACTACACCCCCTGGAACCATATCTAGTCTCACACTTAATTCCTAACAATGTTGTTGAAATGCAGCCATCCTTTTAATGTTTACGGCTTCTTTAGTATGACCACAGCAGAGGTGAGTAATTGTGAGTGAATATATGCCCTGCAATCCTACAGTTATTATTCAACTCTTTAGAAAACACTTGCCTTACTCATTATCTTGAGATGCAACTGATTTCTTGATTTGTTTGATTCTTAGTAGTCTAAGCATAATAACCCATGAAAACAGTCAATGTATACTATAACTCTTATTAATAGTACAAATTATCTCAATTACTTTTGGTATTCTTATTGATAGTTTTTGTTAACGTAATATTGTAGTATAGTACTATATATGATTCAGAAATATTTTAAATTTCATTAAAATATGAAATTCCATAGAATAAAATATTTGTATTCCTATTTCCTGAGGCTTTGTTTTAGTTTGTACTAATAATTCCTTTGACTTGTTCTAAGATGACAAATACATTACCCTGAGTAACTTACACTTGTGTGTCTAGATTGATAGCTATAAAATAAAAACAAAAGAAGTTTTCCCTCCAAGATCTCCCACCTGTGATTATGCAAGTGGTTCTCATTCTTTCTCTTTTCTCTAATAAACCTATATTATATTAGTATTTGTCATATCATACTTATTTGTACAAAAGTGATAGCTACTATTATTAGTAATATAATCAAAGTGATAGCATAGATTCTCATTATGAGAGGAATTTTCTTTTCATGATATATATAATATTATCATATCAACTATTTGTATTTATAATAGAATGAATTACACTTAGAAAATTTAAATAGTCTAATCAGTATAATTAAAAAGACATTTCTATAAAATAAATTTTCTAATGATTTAGTGATGAAAGCTTGTATTAATGTTATTAAGAAAATAAAAAATGAATTTCCTTTTCATGAATATCTGAAAGGAAATAGTAACTCCCATATAACTTTAACTCTTCTTAAGTAAACTTTCATGTTATCACAGTAATATTTTTACACCAGGTGTCACAAAAAACGTTATTTTTTAATCAATAAAATGTTTGAAGGAATATAAGTATAAAGTACTTGAAAACTTCAGAGATAATTTGGAAATAGAAAGCAAAATGTGCTAGAAATAACAACCATCTAATTTAGGTGAGATCTATTTTAACACTTGGCACACCTGCATTTCTATCTATTTTTAATACCTGGAAGTCTGTCTGTAACTTCGTGTAGCTATAACGAGATCATTATTATCTACATTTAAAATAGGTTAGCCTTTTCAGGCTTAATATCAAAAAGCACTGGCCCTCATTTTAACAAGATATTGGGTTTGTCCTTTGGAAGATTAAAATTTGATAATAGAAGCTTTCCAGACACAAAGAAGATTCAAACAAAACTATTTTAGACAGCTCTTACAAAGACTTGATCAATATATGTATAAAGTATGTCAATGTAAGTAAAATAACCTTCCTCCAGAGAAACAAAGTGATTATACCTTTGGGGAAGAAATTCTCAAAGATACTTGATCAGAGAAGCAAGACTAAAGGTTGGATAAATGATGAATTAAATTAATAAGCAAGAGATCACACAAGTGGAAAAGAAAAACACTGAGAATTCAATAGATAAAAGAGATAAAAAGGAGAAAAATAAGTTACATGAAAGAAGTACTTTAATTATATAGAAAATATTTTAAATTTACTGGCTAAAGATAAGCCTACAGAGTTTACACACTTTAAATAAAACAAAACAAATCATGGTGCTCAGTGCTAAAGAAGACAGGGTAGAATTCATGCCCCATTATTTGGCAGGCCACTTTAAAAATGTCACAAATGCTATAAAACAATAGTCCAAAATCTATGAAGAGTGGCTATCCTCGATTTTGATACCATTTCATAGTAAAAATGTTAAAATAAAACAAAACATAATCCTGAATATATCCATTATTAAATGCACTTTCATATAACTCAGCATTGATGCATGGGAAATAATAGAGAATATACCACATAGTGCTGATTTGGTGATACATATACAGCTCTCTGCATTTTCCTGAGTTCACAGTTAGTGCCTTATAAGTTTTATTTTTTTAACTGTTAAAATTATAATATTGGTTTTAAGGCAAAGAGCAGAATATAGATAATATACATGAGGCTGGCCACAGATTGGAAAGTAATGACTAATATATACTTTATAGCATATAGAATATATTTGTAGAGTATATGATGTAATACAATCAATATGAAATAATGTAGTTAGTTCATTTACATTAGATTAAAAACTAATTTACAGAGAAATAAACTAACTGATAAAAATTATACTCAGCCTTTAAGAGCTATTGTGACGAGATGCAAAATTTGTTAGCATTATAGGACAATTTTTGGTTTAGCTGATTCTATTTTAAGTGATTATTTAGAGTGGTCTTCTGAGTAACTTTGAGAAGAATGCTACCTCTACAACACATCCTAAGATTAACATGTACAATCCAATCAATAAATCCACAAAGTAATTTATAGACTATTTGGAATATGGATTGTTGTTTTAGTTTTTTTTAAAGCTAGTTATCTACGTCATTCTAGCTTTTTATTTCTAATCAAAGATTACTGGTGTCTCACTATTATATGCTAGGATATTCAACCAAATACTGACTTATCTGAGCATGATCCACTGGTCATTAAGATTTGAAATGGTAGTGGGTTTATCTGATCAAACTCCAAGTTTGCCAGTCTCATATCTTACTGTGAATATATAAGAAACATATATATCTGTCCTGATTCCTGACTCATATCTCTTTAAAGTCCCTCTTGTAAATAAAGGGGATAAAGATTTTTTTTTCTAAATTTAGCCTTTGGTGCCATTTCCTAAGGGGAGTTCATAATTTCCTTGTAATCTTTTGTGATAAGAGCACTGGAAGTAACTTCTGTTCCAATATTTGGTCTTTAATCCTCATTGTCAACACAGATCCCCTGTATTTCTTGAAATGTCTTGAATGTAGAAAATCTAGTCCTAATGAAATGACTGTTGGTGGGCTCCTGAATAGGAGATGGTTTATCAGAAACACTAAGCATAAGAAGCTTGATTTTTTTTTTTTTTTAAGCACACTACTGGTAACTATGCAGAGAGGAGAGATGTTCTGAAACAGAGTTAATTACCTATTATGCTCACTTAATGGAACTTCTATTAAAGCTGCATACTCAACTTCATATAACGAAATTTCCTGCACTTGATATTATCCCAGACCTTATTTATGCATCCCCTTGCTTGGTTGTTTACCTGTATTCTATATTACAACATCTATGATATAATAAACTAGTAAATGTAAGTGCTTCCTAGAGTTTTGTTTGTTATTCTAGCAAATGTTTCAGTCCAAAAGAGCATTATGGGAAACTTCAACTTTAAGCATGTTGGAAAGGAGTTGTGGGTGACCTGTGGACTTATTATTTGAGATTGGCATCTGAAGTAGGGAATAGTTTTTTGACACTGTGCTGATTCGAGCTCAAAATTGAACTGAATTACAAGATACACAGTTCATGTTTTAGAGGATTGTTTAGTATGGAAAAAAAAACACACACATGCATCTTATTTCAGAAGTGTTGTATGCATGGTATTGGCATGGGAATGAAGGAGATACACTAAGAAGAGTGTTCTTTCCGACAGTATGTTTTCTCTAAATAGTTTCTGTCTCAAACCTGAAATGTCCTGCTATAATATTAATTAAACTAAGAATTTGGGGCTTTGCAAAAACAGGTTTCCCAAGATAGCACTGATAACAAGTTGTGGTAATAAAAATGAGCAGCCCCTACTGCCTCATACTATAGTGGAAACATAATTTTGTTCTCCCATTTTTCCCAGTTATTTCCATTACAATTATTCCCTAGTCCTGGTCTGTATCTACCTGTTAATTATTTAAGATATTTCCTTGTGGAACTACTATGGACCTTCTCATGTTTTCCGTAACACTTGTATAACTAATTACACGCACACTTAAAGTGCCTTTATCTAAGTCTCCCCTTACTGTGGCAAAATATACCAACTTTTATTTTTATATTACAAAAATATGGTCATTATATGACCATTAAATGTTCCAAAGTTCACTATATAATTTAAATGCATGTATACTATGGACATCAAACCATGTAAGTAAGGTAAATATTAAATTATACACATCAATAGTTTTAAAATAAAAGCATATAAATCTAAATGTTCCCCACACAGCCTTTTCCTAACCTTCAGGACAAAAACTCAAAGACAGAGAAATCAAAGATTTAATTAACTTTAACGTTAGAATCAGAATTTGTTTCTATTCTGACACTACTTTAGGATTTAGGAATATCAAACTAAATGGAAGTGGAATCTGAGTCGTCTTTAGATAACACTTCAGTTGATTTATTTCCCAGATTATACTTTAATGATGATCCACTGTACTTCTTAATCATTCTAATGATGGAGAGATCAAGTTAAAAAAGGCTTCTCTTCCTCAGGTGAAGGTATCAACAAAACAACTAGCAAATGGCATTGATGATGTTTGGTTCAATTTGCTTATTTCACATATATTTTGGAACTCAAATATTTCACTAAGTAGTAAGCATTTTCTGTGAACTTTTTACTGCAGAAGTAAACACAATCTCATTATCAGGAAACATTTACTGAGAAACCGTGTGCTATACTTTAAGCATAAGATTTGCAGTAAACACTTTCTCTGAATTCACATTATGTAATTATTATAAATCTGACTACAGATTGAGATAACTCAGGAGTTTATTCAAACAAACAAACAAAAAACAATGCCAGTTCTCATCCCATAACAATGAGTCAGAAGATCTTGGCTGTGGAAGCTATCATTCTTGTTTTTTAACAATTGTTAGTTGATTCTCTATATCCTCCAAATTGAGAATCACTGATCCACTAGGTACTCTATAAATACTGTATTAATGATATGTTTATAATAGTCATAACAGAACCTACTTAAAGAAAAAAAAGAGAAAGAAAGGTTTATAATTACCATATTAATGGCTGCATGTTAATACAAACTTCTAAAATGCCTGGAGGTGTATAAAAACAATTTGTTCTCTGGTAAGTAAATAATTCTCCTGAAGTTGGTTCCCATTATCAATTTACATTATCTACAAATGAAGACTGCTTGTTAAATAATTGTAAATTTCATTCTCTTCTCTAAATTTTTAAACTATGATTTTATTTTCCGAACATTTATTTTTATAGGTTACTTTTTATTACAAGTTTCATGTTGAGTGACACTTTTTGACATTTCTCTATTTCAACACTATCTACTTCAGTTATCTGTAAATCATAATATATCAAGCAAAACAAGAAAACTGTAAAACTATCTATATACAGTATCTTCATTTTGCTTTTCTGAGCTACTGCATCATGCACTTACAAAAAACTTTAAGGAAACAAAATTCAGTTTTCTCCATAGATTTTTCAGGAGAATCTTTAAGTAGCAGTGAACATTTTGATAGGAAATATTTTCCTCTGAACTGTTACTGAGATAGAGTAAACTAGAATAATACATATCACATAGAATATATATATATATATCATATATATCATATATATATATCATATATATTCATGCATGATATATAATTATTTGAAGCACCTATTATTTATATATACAAATTTATTTGCAGAATGGGAAAGTTTATGCTGTTAATAAAGTAGAAAGGAATGGAGATGTGTTGGCTGCCAGAGGCATGGTATGAGAAATGAATTGACAAGAGATTGCCCAGCTACAGCCCAGCATTAATGGAGATATGGACCATGAGACAACTTTATTAACGAAAGAAAGGGGGTATTTATAGGGACACAGGGCTCGGTCCTGTTGAATTCCAAAGAAGACAAACAAACCTGAGATACAATTAACATTCTAAAGCCTAAGAGTAATTGAGGAAGGGGGAGTGTAGGCAGGTGGTCGCTATCTCTGATTAGGAAAGCCACCATGGGGTCTCAGAAGGTCATTGCAGTAAATCAGTCCCGAGTTTTCTTAGAGACGGTTAACGCGACTCATTTGCAATGGTCTTTCTGGTTTGCAAATGGCACACAGCAGAGATGGGACTGGGGAGAGTCAGAGTCAAATGCTGTGGAAGGTCATGTGAATAGGCCTGCAGCTTCAAAGACTTATGGTAAATTGGACACACCATATGCATCATGCCTACATTCTTTCCCCATAATAAACTTCAATTAATTCACAAAATTTCTTTTCATACTCCATGTCTACCACTAATTTATTACTTCTGTAACATTTCCATACTATCAAAACAAAGATAATCTTCTATTCTATTCTGACATCTATTTGTTAAAAAATATAACAAAATTCTTTAGTATGGAAATTACTGCTTATATGACTTTTTCACTATTATTCTATTTGTACTTTGAAAACAAAAAGCAGATCAGTCCAATCTCATCAAAACATATTCTTCAGGTCACCAAAGTCAGAAAAATCTACTTCAGTGAGACTGTAGCAAGAGAGATGGTATGTGATCTATTGAGTGCTTTGATAATATAAAGGAAAACAAAGCTCCAATGTGATATTTAGATCAGGGCATCTCTATAATTTATCACCTTATTTCACTGCGGATTAATCCATCTTAATCCACCACCTCTCCCCATTTGCATTCTTTAGTTCTATAATCAGTTTTCAAGGTTTAATTTTTCAGTTATTTTTTCCGTCTATACTTATATTTGTTAAAATTTTTCTTTCTATACGTTTATTTGTTGTTTGTTAAAAAATACTGAACACAACATTTCTTTAAACGTTCATATTGTTACATAATGAAAAGCATGAAGTGAGAAATGGAATATTTGAAAGGATAATGTTCATATCAAAGAAAAATGAGAAGTGGAGCATTCAGTCCTGAATGCAAAGTACGAGTTCTGTAGCAATCAATCCAATGATCAGAACTTGACCAATAAATGCCAGTTTCCCTAATTTTCCGACATAGCTACAACTAGAGGATGTCAAATATGCTCCTTTAGTAAATAACATAAGATACCCACTTCCAGTTAGTTCACTTCCAGTTAGCCCATTCCATTAACCTAGAATCAGCATATGCCCTTTTTTAACTTACAAAATTTTATAGTCCACATCTTTTATTAAGTTTTTTCCCAGGTATCGTGTTTTTGTTGGTACAATTGTAAATGGAGTGTTTTTCATAATTCTTCTTCAGACTGATTTTTTGAATATAAGAAGGTCACTGATTTAGGTGTGTTGATTTTGTAATTGACTGTCTCACTAAACTGTCTCACTCACTAAACTTGCTTATTGTTTTCATTTGTCTTTCAGTAAAATTTTTAGAGCTTTTTGTATATATTATCATCTTATCTGCAAACAGGGATAATTTTATTTCTTTCCCTATACAAAGAGCACTATAAGACACTGTTAAATGAAACAGAAGACACAAGGAAATGGAAACACAACACCTGACTGTGGATTGAAAGAATGAATGTTATCAAAATGGCCATCCTATCAAATGCAACATATATATTCAATGTAATTCCAGTAAAATTTTCAATGGCATTCTTAAAAAAAAAAGTAAAACAAATACTATTGAAATTCATATGGAATAATAAAAAATCTCAAATAGCCAAAGCCCTCCTGACCAAAGGAAAAGAGAATGCAAATTTACACTCTTAGATTCTAAAATCCATAATAATTAAAATGCATAGTACTGGAATAAAAATAGACATAAAAATGGAACAAATTTGAAAACAGAAATAAAGACACACACGTATGGTCAACTAATTTATGACAAAGGGGCAAAAAATTATATTGGAACAAAGTCTCTTCAGTAAATGGTGCTAGGAAAACTGACCACTACATGAAAAAGAATGAATCTAGACTACTCTTTCACACCATACACAAAACACAACTCAAAATGGATAAAGCACTTAGATGTAAGACCTGAAGCCATAAAATATGTGGAAAAAAACATAGGCAAAACACTGCAGAAATGTCTTTCAGGAAACGTCTACACAAGTAAAGAATATGAAGGAAAACATAAATAGCTGGGACTATATCAAGCTTAAAAACTTCTGTTGAGCAAAAGAGGTAATAACCAAAACAAAGAGACACCCAGCCAGATGGGGAAAAAATGTCTTCATTCTATTCAATTGATTAAGGGTATGATATCAAAAAATCCACAAAGAATTCACAAACTTAACAAAAACAAAGCAAAAAGCTTAGTTAAAAATGGGCAGAAGAGCTTCAGAGGCACGTTTACAATGAGGAAATACAGATGGCTAAGATATTTGTGAAAAAATGCTCAACATCAGTAATAATCAGGGAAATGCAAATCAAAACCACAATGAGATATCACCTCACACAGGTAAAAGGCCTGAATAAAAAAAAAATGGACAAGAAGTACTGATATCGATGTGGAGTTAAGAGAACACTTTTACATTGCTGGTAGTATTGCAATCTGTTCTAATCATTAAGGAAAGCTGTGTGGAGGACCCTCAAACTACCGAAAATGGAAGTATCATTTGATCCAGTAATATCACTTCTGGGGATTTACCCAAAGAATAAAAAACAAACAAACAAACAAACAAACAAAAAAAAAAAAAAAAACACTAATTCAAAAGGACACCTGTACTCTGTTGTTTATGCAGCATTATTTTCAATAGCCAGAATATAGGAATAGCCCAAATGTCTCAAAATAGACAAATGATCAGAAAATTGTGGTATATTTAAACAATGGGATAGTATTCAACAATAAAAAAAAGACAAATTTGATGCATTTGTGATAACATGAATGAACCTGAAAGAATCATGCTAGCAGAAATAAGCCAGAAGGAAAAAGACAAAAACCAGTTGATCTCACTTATATATGGGATATGGAGAAAAGAAACAAAGGCACAAAAATAAGTTAAAACTTAGAAACTGACAACTGAACTAAAGTATACAAGAAGGGAGTGGGAAAGAAGGAGAGAGGGGGATATCAGTGGAGGGATGAGCACAAGCTATCAGGGTGACATTTCCCAAGGGATATGGTGGTGGTAGAACCTCAGGGTGTGTGTGTGTGTGGGGGGGTGGTGTACACATATATATGCAATCAATAAAGCAACAACAACAAAATAAAATAAAAATGTTGACACTCCATTATCTGTTTGGGTCTCTCCTAAAGGCAAGTGGCTGTGACATGCAAGTTAACAAAGACTTAATAAACAGCCTTTGTTTTTGTTTTTGTTTTTCCACTAGAAAAATTCCTGTTTACCTTTACAAAAGAGATAATCTGTATTTACACTTCAATAAATGGAGATTGTGTATTCCACCACACCTTTGAAATCCACCACACCTTAGTTTTGTTTTAGTACAACAGTAGTGTTGGCATACAAAATCTGAGCCATGAGTTAATTTCTCCCACAAGATGATGCTTTCACTTACAAAACATAAATTGCCTCCATTTTCAGCTTATATCTTTTCATCTTAGTCATTCCACAGCTGAATCTAGTCGAACTAAGAGGTCGCTGAAAGGATCGTAAAATGATCAAGACAAATTGACCTATACTATTACTTTCATGTTTCATTTTGTTTTTCTTGAGAAAAGTAGAGAAGAAAAATTAGGAACTGATAAAGTTGCAAAAAAAAAAGAACAGTATTAATACTGGCAGCTAAAAATAAGAACATTTAAAGCACAGTTCTAGTTTGTTTTAAACATATATATGTCTAATGAAAAAAATATTTAAAATGCAAATATGTGAGTCCCCCAAAAGGAGATGGTCAAATAAATAAATTGATATGTATGTTCTAATGTGTTTAGTTTCCTTTGTTATGACTGTTACTTGTTTTTTTACAAAGTTGAATCACTTCTATCCACATTAAATTTAAAAAATTAGAGAAACCAGAAAGGCAAAATATTAAGTTTAATTACTTCACTCTCAAATAAATTAATTGTGGAATTATACCCAGTTATCAAAACACAAGGAATGTGTGTATTTTGTGATAAACATATTATGAGAATTGAATTAATTAAGGAAATGATTTAAAGAGAAGCTAAATGTTCTCTCATTTAAAACTATTCAAATTCTCTGTAAGTTCATTTTATTTTCTGTTAATATGGTCAACAGCATTAAAAGTAATACATTGTGGTGGTAATAAAAAATTAATTAAATATAATGGTGATAAATGTTAAATTTCAATACATTATATATATGCAAAATAGTTTGTTAACTATGGCAATAACTGATTTATATATATGCAATGTGTGTTCATAAAAACTATTTGCAACTGTGGCCATATGCTACAGGAATTTATTTGATCAAACATTGAAAGCACTGTGAAATTTTTAAATATTAAAAAATTTCTAATTATAAACTAATATAGGGTCAAAAAATGAGACACATTATGAAAAGCCTCAATAACCCAAAGGAAGTAAAGAAAAAAGTATGTACATATAGAGACTTACTGAGTACATGCTCTTGGAAAAGACCTATAATAGCTTTGATAAACAGTGTGGGTAATTGCACAGTTGTAAAAGTTACTCATTTAGAACCCCAACCACTCAAAATTAATATTTTGTATCAAGTATAAAGTAAATATGACTAAAATGCAAACAAACCTTGACAGTTTTAATGATATATCCTTACAATATAAAGAGATAAAATTCTACTAGCTTAAATGTGTAAAGAGCATGTACATTTAATTTACAATACAGATAAAAGGACTAATGAATATACTTACACTTATTACATATACATAATTAATATTTTAAATCCCAAAAAAGATACAATTTTTAAAAATAAACTATACTTTCTTGTATTAAAGTAGCAGAGACAGACTGTGAACCACAAGGAAATTTTATGCACTGTTGGAGGAATGACAGTTGGTATAATGATATATATTAGGGACATTTATCAATAAATATCAGTAATCTTAAAAATATTCATATTCACCAATCCTTATTTCAAGTTATATAAATATTTTCTAAGGACATCAAAAATAGAATAAGCAAGCCCTCTCATTTAAAATAACAATAGTAAAATATAAAATATAGAGAAATATATATGGAAAAGCTTTGACAGAATATCAAAGTTATTATATTAAATCTTTGCTTTAAAAAAACTTTGTTACACAGGGAATTTTGTATAATGTTAAGTAAAATAAAAATAAAACAAAACTATAAATTGTGGTTCATCTATTTATATAATAGTAATATATAATTGTTTGGTGTTTCAATATGACTGATTTTCTTTCTTTTCTTTTTCTTTCCTTTTTGTTTTTGGCTTTATGTTCTATGTAATTTTGAATTAAAATTTTTAAATGTGAAATATTAATCGGATAACAACTGGCAAGAAATTAGAACAATCATCTTGATCATGAAAAATCTGTACCATGCAATGTAAAAATGAAGTAACTGCACAGAAAAGGCATGATACCGATGGGAGAGATGCCTAAAAATGGTTGAGTAGATTAGGAAGTTGTGGTGCAGATCCAGTGTCGCAATCAGTTAGCACGCAGTATTTATAAGATTAGGAAGTAGAAGTGTATACGTAATGTATACAGTGGCATACTACTCAGCTATTAAAAAAGATTAAATTTTGCCATGTGACAACACAGAAGGAACTGGAAGGGAACTGGAAGTGGAACCGCAAGTGAAAAAAGTGAGAAGGAGAAAGACAAATGCCAGTTTCACATATAATATGAAGAAACAAAATAAAGGATCAATTGAAACTAAACCTATTGATAGTGATTTTCACTTCAGGACATAAGATATCCTGAGATGAGCGATAAAATTTCAAGTTCAGTTATTCAGGAATCCTCTTACAGTGGCAGATTTTAAAAGGGTTAGAGACACAGGGAGCATGATCCAGTCACCCTGATAAAGGAAGTAATGGGCACAATGGTCAAATGACAAAGATTTTAACTAGATATTTGAGATATCTAGAAGAAATTTTGTTTTAAATACTTGGGTAAATTTTAAAAGTCTTAGGGGCTTAGGTAGAAAGATACTGGGTTGCATATTAGACATTTACTTAGAATTCATCATTGCTGTTTCCCTGTTGGGGCAGAAAAACATCAGTAAATGCACCAGCAGATGATTTGCTTGATTAACACAGATATTTATGACTCCAAGAAAGACTAAGATGTTTCTAGTCCTCTGTTTCAAACAACTGGAGAAGAGGTGAATCTAGCTGACCGGTATATGATAGTTGATAGTTGAAACAATTACATTAAAACTAGGTCAGATAAAGTTAGATACTACATAAAAATAAATTATCAAGAACTCTACAACTCAAACAAAAGTAGAATTCTGGCTTATTCATATATTTGTCTCATCAAAAATCAATGTTCAACATCATTTCTGTAAAATACCAAACATGTGCTGGTTTGAAAATGATTTATTAGATATTTACATCTTTTCAAAGCTTGAGTTGAAATTTTTCACTACTGAAGTTCATTTTAACAGTTTTTTGAAAATTTGACCATAGTTTGGCATTTTCTTGATCATTTTACTTATAGCAAATTAAGAAAATAAGGATTATTCTATAGGCTCAATATGTAAACTTCTTAGTTATGCCGGATTTGATATCCTTAAAGTAAATAACATTTTGTTGCTGGCTATATAGATTTTTATAGACAGCTATGACAGTGAAGATTGTTAGTAAAAATTTAATGTGTCTAGGAAAATTTATATTATCACAAAACTATTTTACTTAATATTATTTGTATGTGGTGTTAAATATTTTTTTTGCTCTGTGATTGTATAATATGATTATGTTTTATATTCTTGAATATTATTACTCTGTATCATAAAGCATTTTTGTTTTAAACAACTTAAAATATTAAATATTAAAGTATTAAAACAGTCAAAGTTACAAATTTTAATTGAAATTTGACATTTATAATAAATAATTTTTAATGTTGGCAAATGTGTACATCATTTATAAATAAAATCAGTTTAATCTGAAGCATGCTAAATTCACTTCAGAAAAAAATTAATTGAAACAGGCAGATGTGTGTCAAAGCAGCACTAGGTTCTCAATAGCAGAGGCATATTGAGCTCTTTGAGATACAGAAGGGTTAGTGCAATACACAGGAATATGTGAATCCAATGGACTGTTCTGACTGAACTGAAAGGAAAGAGGAAACTAAAATGGATCTAAGGAAGACCTAAGAAATTCTAAGATTTTTTTTCTCTACTAATCACATACTAATCACTAATACAAATCACAATTTGTCATTTGATATCTTGCCTCCCAAGATAAACTTGTGGTGAAGAAAAGGAGTAAATATAAAGAAAGAAACCTCCCAACTATCTCTTGCCTTTCAGTCTACCCTAATTCATGAAGACTCAACAATGAGCATTATAGAAATGTGGAATCCAACACGACATCACATGTGTAGGGAGAAACATCATTTTAAAAATAAGTAAGACTGATTTGAGGCAAGAAATAAAATAATTAACATGATCCAAAACTGTTAGCTGCAATGATTGCATTAACAGAGCAGATTAATGTAGAGACTAGAACTCATTAGTGCATGTGAAACAATTAATACAGTAAAGTATGAAATTTTTTATAATTAAAAATAGCAGGGGAGCAAAAAGTAATGAAAGAGAGCAAGAAGAGGGAAAAGTAATATTGGTAAGTAATATATGGGATTATGACATGTTTTGTACCATTATAATGACTACAGTATATACTATGACTATATAGTATTATAACATATATATACTTTCCAGATATATTTAAAGTCAATCCCTCCCCAATACACATTAAAGAATTTCGGCTGTTTAGCTTGAGTTGCTAACCTACTAGGAACATTTATTCCTATCCAGATTCATACAAGATTTGAAAATAGAGCAGAGATTTTGAGAAAGTTTGGCTTTTAGCTGATATTAAAATTATTTGCAATATTTTGTTGTTCACTTGTTTCATTACTCAACAATGAGTCTATACCTGGATATGGCTCAGGGAATTAACTGGCTTATTGAATAGGCAGTTTACCCTTTGGCATATGGTGGTGCTGTTGATTTTCTCTTTAGTGTTGGAATCAGGTTCCTGTGAGTGCCTAGCCTAATGTGGGCTCTGGGAGACTGGTGAGATTCCCAGAAACTTAGTGGAGTATTTAGCAGAGCTCTGTTATTACAGCATGCCCTCTCTCACAGATGGGGATCATATTGTTTTCGAAATGGAGCTTCAGATAACAGGTATATATTGCTCTTGTGTTTATTATAACTTTGACTTGCCCTTTCTTTCCTTGATGAAATCTGAGTCTCTAGATTCTTTACTACAATAATTTTGATCTTGGCAAATCAATGACATTAACTTGTTGTAGCCAGTATGATCAATAAAATTTCCTTCCAAATATTTGTCTCAATATAGCTTTCTGAACACTGTAATGTTTACATGTTTGATCTCTGAGAAGTCGCAGGTGGGATATTCAATAATGTTGAGCAATTGAGCCAGTAACCCTCATGGGTTCAGTTTCCTAGGACTATTTACTTCCCACAGTGGGCAATTAGTTGTTGCTATGCTCCTAGTCTTTCTGGCACTATTCTGCCCTGATCCCCATTTGTCAGTTATTAATAAATTATTATCTACTCTCTAATTATCTTTGATTCAGAGCCTTTGAAGAAAAAAGCATGTAATCATGAGAAAATAGAAGGGATAACAACTCTCAGATATTAAATCAATACAGATGCCTGGATTTATTATAGTTTATAAAGTCACATCCATTGCTAATTCATAAACTACTGAGATTTATTTTTAATGAGTTCTTTTCTGAAACCAGTGATTACATGTCTGATTCCAAAATTTTTCTATCACTACTTAAAAATGAAATAGCATTAGAAGAAAATATTTTCATCTTAATACTTTTTCTTATAAAAACTTATCATTTTGAAACTATATAATTCTAATTATATTAAAGATGACAAATATCAACATATCTATGAAGCCCCCAACCTGATGAGAGTCAGGAGATACACAGAAATGTGTTGACTTATATTATTATTTATAAAAGTCAATGCTACTTATATCAGCACATATATTAACACATTGGCATTAGTAAGTCAAAAGTTAACAGACAAGTGAAGATTTCTTAATTCCAATGTAATGCTTCTTGAAAAGTATTGCATATCTTTTTTAATGGCACCAAAGTTTCACTGTTCAAGAAGAAAACATTTATGGATTAGGAATTCTATAAAGCCTATGCCACAGTTACTAACATCTTTCATTTTCCAGACTATAAATGTTATTAGGGAAAATGAGACAGAGCACTTCAAATGGAGATTGATGCAGAGTTTATCTTTAATTCAATAATTTATGAGGTATTCATTAAATTAGAATATGTGGGGCAGCCACAGTTTTCTTTATCCTTTAAATACTTAGTGGAGAACAATAGAGAGAATATTTTTTATTCAATGTACTGTAATTTGTGGTTGAAAGCATTAAATTATATGAGAAATATTTAGAGATAATTGGAAATTGTTGAGACTTCAGTGGGAAAAAAGACTGCTCTGACTGAAGGAACTGAGGAAATTTTATGACAGAGATGGTTGAAGTGTATCTTGACATGTGAGTAAAATTTAAATATTAAAAGATGAAATGGATGATAGATAAAATACTCAATGATCCCTTTTTCTCATTCTACGTTCAAGCAATATGTGCGAGACTAACCCAAGTCCGGGTTCAAGTGTGAACTTCTATGCAGCTTCTTAGTTAAGATCCTTGGGCTACTGATTAATTTGCCCTTGAAGCTACTATGAGGTTCCTGTTAGAGCAAGTACCATAGGAGCTGAGGATGAAGCACAAGAGCTCCAAAGTCAGTTAGTTTCAATAGCATGACTATCTTTTCTCCTGCTACATCATAGGTCACTCATTCTAAGACTCCTACTGGATCATTGTCTTTCATGACCTTCAATATTAGAGTGTCCTTGGACTCCATCTAAATAATCTCCTTTTAATCAGTGTTTTTAAAACATGAACTGCTATGATTATTGCAGTGTGATTTACAATAGCCATGATATAGAAACAACCTAAAAGCTCTAGGAGATGAATGCATCAGGATGTGGCATATACACAAAATGGAACATGACTTAACAATCAAAAAAGAGAAACCCATGCTATTTAAAGCAATATAGGTAGAGTTGGAAGGGATTATGCTAAGTGAAATAAGTCAGAAGGAAAACTAAATATCACGTGGCTTCACATATATGGAGATATATAGAGCTAATACAGGTATAGAGAAATTGAGCAAAGGATCTGGAAAAAGACACAAAAGTAAAAGAAGAGGATAGATAGGGGTCAAAACAGTAGCAGGAAGAGAACAAAGGACAATGGTGATGGACAATAGGTGTAATACTATTGGGGAAAATACAGGGCCAACACCTGAGGGAAGAAATAAAATACTGTCCAAAAAATATTAATAATGAAAGAAAATAAATAAATTATAAAAAATAAATAAGTATCACATATGAACCAGAGTGTTGCTGAATTTTGCTTGTGAATCTATTTGTATAGGTAGACAGTATTTTGGTAATTGGATCAATAAGTTCTGTGTTATTTATTTATTTATTAATATCTGGAACTTTTCATCTATAAGAACTGCAACTGTCTTCTGGATTAAGTCACTTTGAATGTGACTGGTATATGCTACCAAAAGAATGCAAATTTTAAGAATTTGAAACTTTAGTTACAGTCCTCCAGTCACGTAGTCACTGGGATTATACTGGCAACCTGCACTATTGTGTGTATATAAAAAAATCAAGTGAGAGAGCTCTGATGCACAGAAGAAGAGATCAGGGATCATTAAGCCATCATTGTAAAAGTTCACCTGGTAGATAAAATTTTAAAAAGACCTGGGAGAAGGAGAAAGTCATCAGGTTCTCTGGGGCAAGAGAATATTAAACATCAAGAAGAGTGTTAAGATTGGATCATTCTTACAATGTTCAAGAAACAGTAAGAATTTTGTCAAGCATAAATTGGAGATACAATGACTATTGTGGCATAGTAGTATGCAATGTAACTTGCATAACCCTTGAAATGGTGTCTGCTAAGAAATTCATGCTAGACAGTATTATAATTATTTGCATCAATATAATAATTGTATTACTTCCATTAAGCAAAGAGCCTTCTCTGAAGGTTTCAGAATATTTTGTACAGTTTAGAAATATTCACTTATGAAGCATTTTGCTTTGACATTAAAAGTGGACAGAGCTCTGGTACTTGTCTAAGTAAAATAGACACATTCAAAATGATGCCATAGTTATTTTATTTGGCTCATAAAAATCTTGAAGAAAAGTTTCTAAGTTCAGCAGATTCAACCATGCAGTATTTGGTTTCTCTAAAATAAGAACTGTGGCAAACATGTAATAAGAACCAACATATTTCTGAATTATTGAATCATACCATCACTGAATCCAAGGATCTGGCGGTAGGACAACACCAAGAAGGCAATGATTCTAATTTAAATTCTTTTCTTAATTTGTAGCTACTGTTATTGCTTATGAAATGACTACCAAATTTAATTACAAACACTCTGAGAAAAAGACACTGTGTTTTTAATTCACATGATCACGAGTTGGTGTTTAAATACAAACAGGTACTCAAATACTGGAAAGCCTGATAGGAAATAATTTGTCAATTATAACCTGCTATTATTTAAAAGATTTAGAAAAAAAACAAGAAAGATTAAATTTAAATGCTTGTTTCAAGTAACAAAACCTATAGGTGTATTTTAAATAAAACTTATTTGTTTCTAGAGTTCTCATATGGTCTCTTAATTTTGATAGGGTATCTTCAAAGTATAGAACACATTGACTTCTAAAGAATTTTCACCTGAGGAAATTCAAACAAAATGTATCACCTTAGAATGTATCAACGAGTTTACATAGAAGGACATGTAAGTATGTGTGGCAGTGCATGTATGAAATATGCTCTTTCCCTCTGAGTCTGTATGTGAATGTGACTGAAAAAAAACAAAGCTCTGAAAATTTCTTCAAATTTAGATTAGTGATTATGTGGCAAACGTGGGTTCAGTTTAAAATAATCTTTAATATCAGGATGTTGAAATGGGAAAGCTACAAAGTAATTTCTATAAACTAAAAGATGTTTCCCTTTTTATTTTATAAACATTTAAGTTTTGTTAATTTAAACCTTGTATTAATTAAAATGGTACTCACAGATAAATTTTCAGAATTAGACTTCAGTCTCATTTGAAATAGGTACAGTGATCAATGATTATATTTAAGAAAGACACAGTAAACTCAGACATGAAATTGGAAAAGTATTGATATGGCAATTCCATTGTTAAAGACTACTTTTCAGATAGTATATTTGAAAAAAAATCACAAAATTAGAATGTAATAAGGTTATCAATGTGTAGTGACATTATTGACAAAAAAAAAACTGAAAAACATTACAACATGGGTGTGTATCAGAAGTTTTCACTTATATCTATTCTGGAGTAATGAATTAATAGCTTTCTGAGGAGATAGATCAATTGTTTTATAATGTCATGAAAGAAATGACTCAAAATTAATGGAGAAAAAGTGAAAATAGAAAAATCTGAACCCTAAGAAAATACTCTGGGCTATCTAGCACCTTTAAGCATGCAAATCACACAACCTCTAAAATGGACAGAATCAAAAAATGCTACAATTATTTGCCATTTTTTAAATAGTATTTGTATTATTTTAAATTGTAGAAAGATTCAAAAATTTTTACATAATCAATTTTAATTTTAGTCTGAGTAGAAAAATCTCTATTTCATTTAATTTTGATCTTCAATACATTTTAGGTTTAAAGTAATTTTCCTTTATGAAAGATTAATTACATAATATTTAGCATGTCAAAATCTTCAAATTTTCATATTAAGTATACAAATTGTTAGTGAATATTGTTATTTATATTCTCGTGTGTTCAAATAAAGACACACTTTCAGTAAAATTATAAGGAAGTGATGTTAATATTTCTTCAATATATCTATCAAAATTAAATTATGGTAATTACCATAGTTGTCAAATCATTTAAACTAAGATACATTTGACTAAGGAGTAAATATCTGGTTTAAAGTCTACTGAAGAGAATAAACAGGTTAAAGAAAATGTGTTTCAAAGCGAGAGGGTAGCCTAAATGTCACTATGTTTCATCATATGTTTATCAATCATGGTTTAGCAAAGTTGACAGAGAAAACTACATACTTTAATCATTTAAACCATTACAAGGATGAGTTTTTTCAATAATTTCTTATTTTTTAAAGACAACTTCCCAATATTTTCTCTTATTTAACAAATCTTTAGTGAATTAATTCAGAACATTTAGATACAGGTGAATAAAACTTTACAGATAAAATTGAGATGTTTATGGCCTTTACTGAGTTTAAAATGTTCGTTAAGAATCATATCGTGTAAGCTTTTAAATCAGCATATTTATGTAATAAAATATAACTTGCCTATAAAAATTAAAATACAATGTCCAAACATTTTATTTGTTGTTGAAAAATATAAACCTCAAATTGATTTTTGGTAAAATTTGAAATTTGTTTCCTTTCAAATGGTAATCTCTAGCCCCAACATAGTTGGGAGTCATTACATTGAATCAAGGGAAAAATATAACTGAATGCACAAATTCATAAGATTTCACTAATTTTTAAATGATAATTCTTCCATTTGTATTTGTGTTAAAGCAATATATTCTGAAGTCAGTAGCTAATGATATACTGACCCCTCCCTCAAGAATTTTATCTAATAACATCGATGTATCAGAGTGGATTATTTTTAAGTTAGTTTTATGTATATGTTGGTGAAGTAGTTATTCAGTGTAGATGCTGATTCATATACAGGTAAGCACGGATCCACTGCTGACTGTTGTCAGTAAATTCACATTAAGAATGCATACATTAAATAAATGCATTTTGCCAAATATATAATAGAATACTCCTATGTTTATGTATACTTTAGAAACCCTCAAATAAGTTTGTATTCTAGATTTTAACTCTTTTATCATTTTTATTTGTTTCTCCTAAATGTGAACCAGCAACTGTTTTATGTTCTAAAGATACCTATACCCCTAAATATATATTTAAAAAAAAAGTTTATTGGATTTATTGGAAAGGAAAAAGCTAATTCATATCTTAATCATAATAAAGACATCACAAAAGAGTTTTGCAAATGTACCATAGGTATCTACTTGTTCAGGACAGAAAAGGTATTATTATAAAATGACAGTTTCCTGATAGCTGTAATTCTCTAAAGAGTTAATTTACATGATCAAAATCTGAACAAACTTTTTCTGAGGAGAGTGTTGAAATTGGTTTATGGTCCAGAAAGCAGAGACATAGAAGGGATTCTGCTCAGATAACTTTAGGAAAGAGACTTTAGAGGGACACTCAATGATCCCCTTTCTGTCAAGGTGAGGTAAATAGCCCAGGACAGAGCAAAAACTGTGCCTAACTAAAAATTTTAAAACAGTATCACTGTTCTTCTAACGTTCAAAATAAGTAATAGATTCCTATATATATTCTAAGCAATCTTTGACAACTCTCAAGCAAAGGTGTATTAGAAGATGAGTTTTCAAATACAAAGATAAAGACTGTTCAAAGGAAAAGGTAATGTTCTATGAAAATAGATTGTTAACAACTGTAATTTGTGGATATAGCCATAAATCTTTTCAGAATACAATATGCAGTATACTGGAATGTACCTAATTCTCTATATTTATGAGTTAAAGAGGTGCTAAGAACCAAAAGTAACTGAATCCGAGAGTAACAAGATCAGAATGAATATTGATTTCCAGACTTTTTTTGGACTTTATAGCACATGTTCAAAGTTTAACTTTGAACAAGTTTAAATGTCTCCAGAAGGACTTTTATGAAATTTTATATAGTAGTTTAACACCTAAAATTTTCAAATAGATAGCTCTCATTACTGATTATAAATGGCCTAACAGTAGTCTAGAAGAAATATGAAAATGTTCATTTCAGGAAAAGAGCACATTCATGCTTTTACTTGTTCATAATTAAGGAAGATTGTTTATGCTCTGTTCAATGTCAGGAAATGCCTTCTACAAAAGCTTTCGTTGAGAATTCTAATTTTGTTTACAATGAAAAATGTAGATATGATGCACTACTGAAACAATAGTCAATAAAATTCACTGTATATTAGTATGCACAATGATTGATATATTCAGTTCAAAGGCATTCAGAAGTTGAAAGTAAAAAATCATTAATATTGGTTAGTTATCCCACTAAATACTTGCTCACCAAAGTATCATCTTTATATTCATCACCCTGCAAGGACTGAATGTTGGTTAACTAGAATTATTAGTCCTACTGCTCTAAATCTACACAGCTGATAAACACTGCAATTGAAACATGCAACCACAACTATTTTTAGAGGACAAAAGTCCATTTGAAAGAAAAAAACATTGTCAGAGAAAGATAGTTATATTAACAACAGAAGAAACAATAGCAAATTAATATTACTCTATAGAGACGGTAACAGAAAAAGAGAAAACGTACTTAAAATAAGGTTAACACCACAATGGATAAAGTAAGGAAGATTTAAGAAAAAATAAATCATGCTCTGAGATTATCTACTGATACATTACTTGCCTCATTTGTAGGGGTGTGCTTAACAGTCAAATGGTCAGATCAAGGTAAAGATGAACTCAGCTGTAAAAATTCAGAATCGCAGCTTCCTCTCTTACCTTCCACTGAGGAGGAAGCCGATAACTACTGCCAACAAAATGACTCCCACTGTCACAGACACAGCAATTATAGGAATCTGGCTTTGATCGCTGGATGCTGCAACTGCTGATAGGAGACAGAAAATGGAGCCTGTGGTTAAAGTGATCGTATGCATTCAAATAAGAGGTACTTAGTAGTCAGTAATCAATGCACGGTTTAAGCAATTCATCCACTGGGCTGAGGTTTCCTCCTAATATCTCTTCTTAAAAGTGTGTAATTGAAAAGACATCTTTAAGAGAAAACATTTACTCTTCCATTTACTTTGAATGGAAATTCAAAAGAATCACTAAGTCTCTCATTATTTCCTTGTTGTCATAAAAAAAAAATGAATGTAATTGTTTGCATAGTATACATCTAGAGATCTTAGGTTTACAAGATAAAATGGAATTCAGTCACTGATTTCAAACACCTTAATCTTAATAGGAAGTGCTAAGTACATTGGATTTGGCATTTTAGAATTTGCATGTGGTTGTTCTCTAGTTTCTCTAGGAAAAATATCTCATCAATTCAGATAGAATTTTTCTCATAGGGTAAAATTCAAAATGATGTAGCTATGACCTCAGTAATGTTTAATATGATTATTCTGCTATTTTACATAAAAAGTATAATTCCAACTAGACTGTTATCAATAAGTAGGATTACTTTTGTAAAACAAAACCAATACATCAAGATTTTTTGAGAAGTCTACAGTAATATTAGATTTATGTATGCTTTTTTTAATACAGGAATGAAATATTTAGATGAAGTATTATATATTTTAGCAATGAGGTTATTATGTTTAAAAGGCTATAGATATGATTAAAGAATTGTATCTAAACAAAGGCATTCTCTTTCACATTTACTACTATTCCTGATTCAAATGAGAAACATACAGAGAATAGATTTGCTAATGTTTTCAAGAAATCCTTAAGAGGATATGTGCTGTTTAAAAACATAATGCTGTGACAAATTCCCTGTGTCCATTTCGGTAACTTCAATTTTTTTTACTAGAATTTTTCTTTTAATATATTTTTCTGCTTATGAGAAACTTATTGAAGTGAGCTAACTATAAATGTTTTCCTGTTTTTTTAAATGTCTTTAATAATTAATTGATTTTTAATTGAGGCACTATTTGAATACCTTCATCAGGCACTATCACCATAGTATTCTCACCACCAAATCACCCATGGTCCATTGTGCTTCCTCCTCTCTTGTTCTTAGCTCTCCTCTTACCCATGAAGGGTTAGTTTTTAATCGCATCTTTATCTGACTCTTGGCTTAGTTACTTTATATTCCACAAAGATAAATACCAGATGGTGTTATTAATATGTGATATCAAATTTTAAGTCATCAGAATAATAAGCTTACTTTGCATGCTGTGCTATTTATAACCCCTATCAGATCTTGATTCCATCCACAGTTTTAGACATCCAAACACTTTTCCTGTGTTCTTATCACATCTGTCTGATTCTTTCTAAGCTAATCAACTGACCCTCTGATCATCTTCCTGAACTGATCTTCACATTCAACATGCTCAGACTACTTCAAAGCCACTATCTTGTACTATGTTTATGTACAAGAATAACTATTATTGACAATCTAAATCTAGATTGTCTGCATTCCTTTCCTTAGAAAATAATGATTGCAATCCAATGTCTCTTTCCCCATTTTTATTCTGTTCTCAGCTGCTAAAGGCTATGGAAAGAAATTTAATAGCAGAGTGCATTATAAATGAGGGAGAAAATGGCTACCTCATCATTCTAAGTAGTCTTTCCTAAGATTTGTTTTAGTAACTCAAAGCTCAGATTACTTCCACCTCTGCTTCTTCTCAGTTCTTTAATTTTCATTTCCACAGCAAACTTTCATTTCTAGAGCAAATTCTGTAGACTTGGGAGGCCAATGGTATTTTGATTAGGCTTCAGAAGCTATCCCCAAAGCTTTTGATTTTCTCATTAATTTCTTAACAAAGTCAGCTCCACAATGAGTCTTTCTCATTTTTTTTTAGTACAATAAGACCATCCCCACTTCTGACATTTTAGAAATGGTAAACAGGGCATGGTGGTGCATGCCTGTAAGCAGCAGCCTAGGAAGCTCCGGCCAGGGTCAGGGATCGCTGTTCAAGTCCAGCAGGGGCAGGTAGAGAGACCTAGTTCCAAAAATATATAACTAGACGTGGTGCTGCAGTCCTGTAATCCCAGATACTTGGGAAGCTGAGGCTGGGGATTGTTTGAATTTGTGGTGGCCCGGGCAACATGAACCTGCGGTTCCATGGGCAAAAATAGCAAGACCTCGTCTTAAAAAAAAAAAAAAAAAAAAAGAAAGAAAGAAAAGAAAAGGTAAATTATATAAGTAAAAGAAGTCATGAAATCTGAACTCCATGGCTAAATGTAACAGTGAAACTTTCTCTTTTGCCATATCTAAATCTAAATCTTAAGATAAGAGTGTTGGCTATTTCTTACAAAACCTTTTTATTTGAAGAATTCCCTCCAGGGGAGATCCCCCCCCCCCCCTTTTACAAGCTAATTCTCTATTACTAACAATCCTGGATGAACATACTCTGAGAAATAAAACTTTACAAATTCTCCAGATATCATTCAAAAGTCTTTCTAATCTAAATCTAACAACTCCTTTTGATTTTAGTGTGCAAATTTGGAACTCTCAAACATGTGGATTTAGAGAAAGAGGGTATGATTAATCAGAATTAGGAATATAACATGAAAATTTTGACTAACCAAAAATAATAAGTTTAAGAAAAATATATGGATACATAGTATTATCAAGTATTTGATTTTTTATACTTGACAAGATCTTATTTAACCATAAAATAATATATGTGCCTAGGTATGAAGAAAATGTTTTCATTGAAATGATTGTTTTTGAATGAATAAAATAGTAAATGTTTTTGAATGAATAATATATTTTATCGAGCTATTTTGTGAGTAAGGCTAAAACACATTTGTACTTGTGTTTTTATCTACTGTCTGCTTAAACTAGATTTAAAATAAACCCTCAAATCAAGAGACTGTAAAGAAAAAAAGTTTAAACATTTTCATTTATATTTTAAGTAATAGCACCTTCTAATGTTCTTGTTAAGTTTCACTTATTATTTCATAATATTTTTGTTATTTGTTATTTCTAATGAAAAATAATTCATGAAGATTTCATAATATTTCTCAAGCCAACATTAAACAACATTCTTATTCATATCATTTATATCAACCAAATTGAAAATGCAAGAATTTATGGGACTTTGTCAATGCATTCATATTTGTTCATGTAGGAAAAAAAATAATGACTCAGTAGGACTCATGATTATTCTGTTAAATTATTTTAAACTTTGTAATCTTTAAAGTTATAAACTTGTATTTCTATTCCCATTTTACTGTGCATTTTTAGTAATAATTACTTGATTTATTATGTACTTTCTTTGAAACAATAGCTCAGGAATATTCTATTTATAATTTAAAAATTATGTAACAATTTGATGCTAATATTAATAGAATATTTATGAAAAGTAATGTTCTTTAGTAAGTAA
The DNA here is from genome assembly GCA_004024945.1 of Uropsilus gracilis. NCBI lineage: Eukaryota > Metazoa > Chordata > Mammalia > Eulipotyphla > Talpidae > Uropsilus > Uropsilus gracilis. The sequence goes on along the minus strand of PVHY01001514.1, from coordinate 98,191 downwards.
TTACTTCTTTGGGACTTATGTATCGATATGACTCCTGGTAACTTCAATGTTTTCTATGTTTAAACATTTCCCCTTATTGGTCCCACATCCATTGTATTTACGAAATACAAAACTATGAACAATCACTATTTGATTCAGCAATTCTATTATTGGGGATATATAAAAGGAATTTAAAAATTAGGTTAACACTAAAATAAACATGAAAATTAATGGCAGGTGAATGATTAGACTGTGATTTATGCAAAACATATATGACTCTCTAAAAATAAAAAGAAATAACCTTGTTTTACACAACAACTTGGATGAATCGCCAAGGAATTATGCTGAGTAAAAAAAGCCTGTTTCAAACTAAAAGGTCACATACTGTATGATTCCATCTATAAACATTCTTGAAATGCCAAAATTTAAAAAATTGATGCTTCTAAATCAGTGGTTGCCAGGGATTATTTACGGCACAAGAGTTCCTACTGAAAACAGTGTTTTATAAGATGACAATATAAAGAATCCATGATGTTGGTAGTATTCTATATCTTAATTGTGATAGATAAAACAATCTACAAAGATAAATGTATAGAAGTTAACACACACACACACGCACACACACACACACTGAGTTGCAAAGGAGTATACACAACACTAATGCTGCCAGCACAGTACAGGTCTCTGAAAACAAATAATAAGGAGAATAGAAAAAAACAAAACAAAACCAACAAACAACAATCTGTTTCCTGAGGAACTACTATAGCTCAGAGAGAGAACAAATCATAAGAACCTAATCAGGAAGATATGGAAGTCTTGTTCCTCCATTCCAATAGAGTTCAAAATTTCCATGATAGAATTTTCAAAGGAATGGGCAAAAAACGGAGAGCTTATTGGTGATATAAAAACAAAACACAGAAAAACAATTAATTTGCTGAGAAAGGTAGCAATGTTAACTTGCTAACTTCAGTGTTCTCTAATAAAGTTAGCAAACAGAAGATAAAAATTCCAGTTCTAAACAAAAAAATGTTTTAATATGAAAAAATACCAGTGAATGACATTAAAATATCTGGAAAAAGTTCTAAAATTATAATAGATGAAATGGAAAGTCAAGCTGGTAACCTTGAGTATAATAAGAATAAAGGAAAAGAGGGACCAGAGGACAGAGAACTTATTGAACTTATATAAATAATAAAAGAGGAAAGTGTTCCAACCTAGGGAGCAACTAATTGTACAAGTCCACAAATCTAAAAGAACACAAGGGTATCTAGAAATGAGACACACAAATGAAAATTCTAAGAGTTCACGACATAGAAAAAATATTGAATCCTGGAGGAAGAAGCAGATAAATATAAAGGAACACCAATCTGACTAACATTGGAATTTTCTGAAGAAATTCTATGGACAAAGAGAGAAAGGTATGATGAAATCAAAATACTTAAAAGGTAGTTACAGCCAAACAAGAATAATAATCCTACATGGTAATGTTTCAGGGGGAGAGATAAAATTCTTCTAGAGAAAACTAAAACATTTGCAAACATAAGATACCCTCCATCAAAACTGAAGAAAGGAACAGATGCAAAAAACTGAACAAGAAAATAGAATCACAAAACTAAGGACAAATTAGCGACAGTAGACTTTAATAATATCAATAATTATATTTAAATGGACTGAATTCCTAAGTTAAAAGTCACAAAATGTCTGGGAATTAGCAAGTAAAATTCAAAATCTCTGCCATCTCCTGAAAATAAATCTGAACTCCAAAAACAAGCAGAGGCTCAGAGTAAAGGAATTGAAAACAATCCTACATACATGTAAATGGCACCCAAAGGAAGGCAGAGTTCATCAAACTTCAATCAGATAAAATAGATTTTTAGCAATAAATGGTAAAGATAGGGATACTCACAAGAAAATTACTATGGGAACAATAATCAAAGGTCTAAAACTCATCAATGTATATTAATACTAATCAAATGAAAGAATATCAAAATATCTAAGGAACTATCAAATCCAAAAATAGACATTAGGAAAAGCACAGTTATGTTGTATGATCAAAGCCCTGCTATCATCAATGGGAAGATCAACTATCCAAAAAAAAAATAAATACGGGCACAGGAATTAAATAAAGAATTAGACTATAAGGGCTTGGTATATTTACACATTCACAGGGCCTGCATCCTACCGAATCTGAATAGGCAATTTTTTCAACAGCACGTAGGACATTGTTCAGCATTGACCATGTATTGGGTCATAAAATGGGATTTAACAAATTCATAAACAAGATTTAACAGATTCATGAAAATTAAAATCACAGCAATTACCTTTTCTAATCATAAAGGTATCGATATAGAAATCAACCTTAAAAAGAAAACAGGAAAAATTTCCTTAAGTAGATTGCACACTAATTAAAAATTATTAGGTTAATCAGGAAATCAAAGGAGGAGTCAACAAATACCTCAAGATATGCCAAGGATGACACAAGCTTCCAGAATTTATGGAATATAGCAAAAGCAATACTAAGAGGGAATTATGTAGCAATGAAGTCCCACATTAGAAATAAAAAAGTGCTCAAATAAATTTGTTACCTCAAGAAATTAGAAAAGGTGAACAAGCATAACCAAAAGCCAGTAGAATAAATAACTAGAACAGGGAAAAAAAAAAAAAAAAAGTCAAACAGACAGTCCAAAATATTAGTAAAATTAATATCTGGTTCTTTGGAAAAACAAGCAAACAAAACACTCAAAAAATCAAAAAGCAAAATAGAGAAACCTCCAGCTATTCTCAAAAAGGGGAAAAAAAAAGGAAAATTTTCAAATAAACAGAATCAGAAATGAAAGGGAAGTTATTACAGACACTGAAGAAATTTGAAATTTGGTTAAACATGCGTTAGACAGAGTGTATCTTGGTTTTCTTAAAGAGCTGTATTTTGTAAGTCTATAGAAAAGTTAGTCTAAGAATTCTAATCTTTACAAAAGAAATTTAAAATCTAAATGCTCATTTTGTTGTTTTTCAAATGGACACAATATGCAATTTTTTTTCATTTTTAAATCACTAGTGCTTTCTTATCCTAATTGTTACCACACACAGACACATACACATACACAATGACTTCACACTATTCCTATGTGTTATTTTCTTCTTAGTTCTCTCTATAGATACAATTTAATTTTACTTTTAGAGTATTAGCTGTAGGATAATAATTACAGTATTGTTTGTAATTAACAAGTATTATTTTTACTCTAATTTATGAAGAATAAAACAAAAAGTACATGATTTTCCAGGATGATTTCCTAGATCCTTCACTCAGATGTACTGCCAAGCATTTATTTATTTTTTTAAAGCAGTCAGATTGGTTCCTTAGTGCACCATTTGCTTGCCAAACACAATATCAATGAGAGTTCCCTTTGGAATTTTCATCGAAAGACTAAGTGTGGTAGCATAGTTCAATAAAACAAATAAAAAGTAAATGGCAATAATTCAATAAAGTATGGCAGCAGTGGAAAGAAAGTTTTTAAAAGCAAGGTTTAAACATTCCTTAAGGATCTCCTGATGTTTCATCTCCCAGTAGACTTAATGTGACGAGGAGCAGGGACCGATGTGTTAACCCACTAACTTACCATAATAGCATGACAGATGCTTCCTACCTGACGGGACCATGCCTCGGAGAGAAAGGAGGAACAGGAGACTGACAGAATGCCCAGGGAGAGTATTGATCCACTGACTCTTTCCTGGTAACCATTACAGAGACATGAGTTGACAGTAATTAAAATGACTTACACACTGGGGTGGTTTCAAACTCAAATCTTCGACTGAAGATACCATAGCCTGCTGCTGTGCGTGCTCGAATTTGGAAGACATATACTGAAGCTGGCTTCAAGCCCTCCGCAGTTATAGTTGTCTCTTTAGATTTGATAATCGTATAGCTGGTCTCTTGGTCCTTGCATTACAGATGTACAAACAAAAAAGAAAAGAAGGAAAAGAAAATTGGCATCTGATTTAATGATTAAAGCAAACTTCAGTTTCAAAACAAGAATCAGCAACTATACACTTGCTAATACAGATATGCTTTTGGAAACAAACCTGCACACTCTGGGTATGCTATTTATGTAGAATCTTCAAGCATTTTCTAGAACTCAAAACTGTGGATGGCATGTTCTCTAGATATCTACTACTCTTACTTGTGTCGGAATAAATATGCAGCGCTTTAAAGTATAATTAGGAGATAAATCATTTCATTGAACACAGTTCAGCATTATTACTTGTGGGCCTATTTTGCTCAGAAATGTTTTGTTAGAACACATCTAACATATAGTATGTTCATAGAGAAAGGTGGTACTATCTATCTCACACTGCCAGAAAAGATTTATGCTTTACATCTTCAGTGAATTTGATTTCTAATTATATTTAGAGCTTGGGAAAAAGAACGACTACTTCACTAGAGAATTTTAATTTCAATGAATTAAATATGAATTAATTTAGATTCAATTCATTAAGTCCTGTATTAAGGGAGTGTAAAGAAAAAATGTAAATTAGGTTTTTTTTTTTTTTTTTCCTTTTTAGAACTTTCTATTTTTTCACATTAATGTTTTGGGGATAGGTGAATAGTGAATAGAGTAGGAGTGGGAAGAAAATCACTGAAAGGGTAATTTTGGAAACTGAAATAAAGATTAACTCTTCCTATGCTGACTGTTAATAAAAGTCTATAGTTTCCATCTGTAACTGCTCATTATTACTGAGGTTGCTGTGTTAAACCTTAGATCTATAAGGATTTAAACCATACTAAATCCTTGTTTTGAACTTTTCCCCTCATATTTTTTGAGTGAATTTTTCATTGAACTTGTTTTTCTCTGAAGATTTTACCACATTCATTACATTTCTGTATATATTGAGGAACTAAAGATAGGTAATAGTTTCCCTTTTAAATATGCCTTTGCTTATAATAATTTGATTAGACCACAAACCATCATTTTTTAAACATTTCAGGATATTTTCTCTACTTTAAAAACAAACAGAGAGCAAAACAAACGCAAACCATGCACCTTTCTTCTCCCTTGAATGTTACAATCAACAATAATATGCACTTTTAGCATTTCTCATTCAATATTTAAACGTATAAAATTATCTTATGGTATATCCAAATACTTCTAAATATAGTATATCCAAATATACTTCTAAATAGGTATAGTCTATAATCTAACCCAAATGGACTTTCTGATTTATTGTCTACAAGTTATTGACTTCTACATTTTTATTTTTTAAGATAAATGAAAATGAAAGAATTTATTGCCAACCAACTTGAATGTCAAAAATGTTATTTGGACTATAAGAAATGACATTAGAAGTCAACAGACCTACAGAAAAAAGGGAGACTATTATAAATTATAACAATGTGAGAACACGTAAAGTATTATAAATGTTATTGAATTTGTTCAGAATTTTGCCAAAAAAACATGTGACAACATTATGCAGGTTAATATAAATGGTGATATGACAACAGTGGCTCATAGGATAACTGAATGGAAGCAACCCAAGTATTCATTGATATATGAATGCATTTTTCAATTCACTGAGTAAGCTAAGCATTTAATCAGTAAAGTGATTAGAAAAAATTATCATTTTTTCAAAGGTTTAGATAAAAAAGGTGACTTATACAACTTTTACCTTTTATGTTAATTTTTTATGCACAAACATTTTATTTTCCTATTACTTTATTATTATTTCTCTATACAAAGGGTACATAGTAAACATTAAAAAAATTAAACAAAACAGTTTCTGATATGCTCTTTGCAAAAGGAGGGAACAGCTTTTATAAACTGTTATATTACAGTGACATGCTGAGAGTGCTCAAGATTAAAATACAATCTGCAAGACTTTCTCGGTAACATACTTTCTAATTTGGCAGTGATATTAGATATTAGTGAAGAAGTGATTAAATGTCTGCTCACTCTTATTTCTTTAACAGGAATTCAAGTTGGTGAATAAATCTAGAATAAACTAAAATGTATGATTCTTATAAATTTGAATAATTATGATTGTATATAATATGCTAAATTTTATAATATAAAATAAGTTTTATTTTATAGAAGAACATGGGAATGTTAGGGTTCAAATTCGAGCCATGTTATTATTGTTTTAGTAGGTTTGTAAATGTTAGTATTCAACTCAATCTAATTTGTTTCTTCTTTAAAATGAAATAAACTTACTTATTAAGAGCATTGTGAGGACATAAAGCTAGAGGTAGAGATTACATATATATATATATATATATATATATATATATATATATAACATTTAACATAATATCTATAATATAAGGTTTTAGGTAAATCCTAAAACCAATAGCATGATAGTAAAAATAAAAAATTAAAAAAAAACACAGTTTTTAAAGTTTACATGGTTAAAGTTATAGCTAATGTCTTGCAAAAAAAGTTAGAAATGATATTATTGCTAAAGGAGGAAAAAATGTAAGAACATAGGAATGCTGTTCCTTGAAATAATGCATGATCCAATACTAATTGTGCAAAATTGTAGAACACTCTATCTGACTTATCTATTAACATCTATTATGTATGTTTCAGTGGTTCCTTATTGCAGGTCTTAATTGCACATTGTGTCTCTGAGTTAGCTGAATACTGTATATTGAAATAAAGCATATACCTAAGCTATCAAAATCCACAAACATATACTTTGAATGATATCAGCATCTTCCAAAACTTGTTCTAGCCTATCACTTTCAATTACTCCCTTATTATAATTTCTTCAAAGCTGAAACCCTATATAACATCCTAACATTCACAACCACCTGGCTGCCAAGGCCTTGGACAGGGCAATGGCTTTTGCTGCTTTCATGCCCCTGCTGAGCAAATGAGCTACATTCCCCAGCTGCTTAGCAAACACTGCTCACATGCAGTGAGGGGAGGGCCTCTGCAGAAGGAGCCAGCTGGCAACCACCCTGCCAAAGGGCAGTTTCCCTTTGCCTTTGCCTTTAATTAAGAGATGGCAATGGGCCCATCACCAAGCAGGAGCAGAGAGGCCCAATGACCTCTATTAGAGGAGGGCAATCACAGGCAGAAATGCCAGCTGGCAAATGCATGAGCCCTGGAAAGCTCTACCACCTGTGTCTGGCCAAAAGCCATCCAATAAAATAGTAGTGTCATTCTGAAGGTTCAAAATGAATTCTGGAAACCTATCAGTTCCTCCACCTCCATTCATGGAATAAAGCACATTATCCTTTTTTTCCCCCGTAAAGTGTTAACAAAAATTTATGTGTGTTTTATTAGTCCTCTCAAAAATTTTGCTTGGGAAAGAGTCTGGGAGTTAATATTGTCAATGTAGAAAGGAAAACAATGGTAAAAAAGGTAATAATGTTCCCCAAATAATACATAAAAGTTTTGCTCCTTTTACAGAATGTAAGCAACTTGTTAATTATATATAGAAATCACTTTACAAGAACATTTTTACATTTTATTTTATATGTATAATAGAATACATTAATGTGACATTAAATATAGAACCAAATTTTGATGCAATGGATGCATTCTAAGGAATTGGGCAATAAATGAAGTTAAATGTATATAAATAATATGTATTAGATATTAGAATATAATGTATAAATAAAATGTCTATACATAAAATGTATTAGAAGTGATACTAATAGAAAGTTACTTTTGCCCATCATTTATTCAACAACATTTTAACAGAACCATTAGCTATAAGAAAAGATAAATCCTTGCACCTATTGAATATTTTATATACGTATATTAATTTGCTGGTAAATGATAATATAAAATAAAATGTTACTTCTTAAGTAAAAATAAGACAAAAGAGAAAACCAGTCATTGATCTAGTTAGTTACTTCATGGAAAGGAAAAGAATACAAGGAGCCACATATTTGTCAAATTTTCAATTTTTCTGCTTTAAACTTTGTTTTCTCTGAAATTCATATATTCAAATATAAATTTTGGTTTAATTATTTTCAATACCATGATCTATTAGAATTTCTTTCAACTTAAGTCATGATAAAGATTTACAAACTTTAAAAATGATCCAATAGATGTAAAAGTCTACTTTATCTGCCTTTACATTAATAAACAGGTAAGAAAGTATAAAAATTTGAATAAGAATTCAAACCTTACAAAGTTATTTTTTGGATATAGTATACTTGTTTAAATTATAGACCTAAAGAATATTCACTGCAGTTTGGACTACTGCTCCTCCAGAATCATGAATCAGTGAGGAACATTATGTAGCATTTTACATGATTTAACCTTTTTTATTAAAGTAAGCACTATAAATTATCTGCCATGAATCTACTATCTCAGAAGAATGCTTTTCACAGCATTCTTGGTGTATAATGTATTTGATAAGACTACTTATGAAATATTCCTTGTCTTTATATACCCCCTAGTGACTCAGTATTACATATGTCATCAACTAGCCATTCCTTGACAGGCAGATATTTCAAAAGCAATAATTGACTGTTTATTCATATTTTTAAATCATACATGAACACTGCAGATATCCAAACCTAGAAAGATATGAAAAAAAAAAAAAAAAAAACAACTATGCTACCACCCTGCTCTTCTATCGCATCTTCTTGTAATTGTTAAATCAATAATGAAACATTCTTTATAAATTTTGATAATTAGGAAATTATTTCTTTGCATTTCAATATGTAGCTAACTTCTTTCATCTATGTATTTATAGATATATTTAGATATAAATGTGTGATGGATTTTATAAGTAAGTTTAATTAATAAAATAGCCATATTTTTTGTAATATTTTTCCATTAGGAAAATGAAAGCCAATTTCCCCTTTCTTAACCAATGCTCTAACTGGAACAATTTCTTTGGTATTGCAGAAAATGGTTTTTAACTACTTCTCAACTTCTTTATTCTTCTCTGATAAAGACCTAGTGGTTTCTGTGAGGTTATAAGAATCAATGAAGAGGTGTGCCTAAGTACTCCACTTCATTGTGCAAGAAGCAGATCCTTTTTACTCTTACTTCTATAAGACAAACACATCTGAGTCAGCTTCTACCTAAAACATCTTGTAAAGTCTGTATCTTATCTAGTCTATTAGAACTTAAGTTGTTCTAAATGTTGTATGTCATTCAGGTCCGGCTTGCAGAGATCACAGTAAAATGGGGTTTCAGTTGCCCAAACCTGTGGCAGTTATATAGCTAAGTCACGTATGTCATTCCATTTTGAGACATTAAAGGTCATCTTCATTTGTCATTGTTCTGATATCTCTATCAACCTTCCACTTGTTTGTGAATTTAAAAAAGAGTAAGTGGGGACATTATTAGACCTCAGCAACTATTATGACAAAATTATTAACCTTTGAGCAACTCCAGGAAGGAGAAAACAATGATAAAATATAAAGAATGTTAGATGCATTTCTGATTTTATGCCCTAAAATTAAAAAAAAAAAAAACAAGTTTTCTGTAGTGCTAGATTTTTTGTTATATTTAATATAATTACACACTATAGTCACATCTGGCTGTCTTACTAAACAACATAGGTATTATGCAAAGTTGCTAACCATAAGTACATTTTTTTTCTTGCAGTAAAGTGTAGTCATTCTTGAAGGTGAACAACTTAAGTGTCTGTGGCATTTTCAGAACATCCCATACTGCATCTTTTAATGTTGTAAAACCTAATTAAGCTAATGTTCAATGAGAAAAATAGTATTCTGGTAGTATACACTGTTTGGCGGCAGAAAAAAACAGTAGAGTGCACCCTGTGCACCTCTAGGCTCCATAATCATGACTGCAGAATCAATTGCCATTGATTTATGCATACAATTGCAACAAGTTTTTCATAAATTAGATAATTGCAACTTCTAAATTAAAAAAAGAAGAAAGGACATTCTTTATTCTGTTAATCTCACCTTTTCAAAATATTTGATTTCATACTCCAGGATGATTCCATTGGGACGATCTGGCTCTTGCCAAGACAAAGAGATGCTGTTCTTTGAAATCTTTCCTTTTTTCACATTGGTGACTGGAGAGGGGGCTGCAAAATAGGAAAAAATAAAGAGTAGCATGAGTAACAGTGTCCTGAAATTAGAGCCGTTTAGAAGAATATTGGTGTTTTTAAAATGTGGTGCAAAAAATATAATACAAAAAAATTCTTTTAACCTGAAAGTTCTTTTACTTTATGTATGTTTTTACAGATAATCAAGCATTTTCGAAAGATGAATCAGCAAATGGTTCTGAACTTTTTCTAATAAATTTTATAGTCACACAGAATCTTAAATCCACATTTTCTTTAAAAAGTACAGGAACAAAAATGAACTTACTTTTTATTTAATATTTTGATGATCTTATTTCTCTTCTATTTCTAAAATTTATGGGATATGTATAAGATATCTCATTACTGTCAATACATATATTAACATTTACATTACAAAAATTCCATATTAAAATTCTTTTTATCATTTACTGCTTTTGAAAAAATGTGAATCCTACTATCATTACTGTAGTTATATATATATATAGAAATATAATTTATATATTAACAGTTTTCTTTTTATAATATTATTAAATACATGGTATGTTTTCAAAACACCAAATAAAAGAAACATTTTGCTTCATTTTCACATCAACTTAATATTTTGTGATTAGTAACAGTCATTTATATGATTATGGTGTTCATGGCTGTCAATGTTTAGTAAGTGCTTATTTAATGATGGGAACAGAAAAAATAGGAAATTTCATATATATCTAGATATTTTAAATTTACAAACCCATGTATATTTTATTTAGCAGCTATTTTATCAATTTGTCAAAACTCATAAAGAAGTCAAAAAGAGGTAGTCTCATATTTTTCTGGTATAGATAATCTTTATAGTTTTCAGTTTTTATAAAAGACATAGGTAAATGTATCATGGGTTAATTAAAGATTTACGTGTGTTTTGTGCATGTATGTACAGAGATAAAATGTGCAATATACATTATACATAAGCTAATATGTATAAATATTCACAAAAAAGATGAAAAATGTCATAGTGTGTTGTTCAAAACCAGAGACCAGTCAAGTTCTATCCACCCATCCATCGATTCATCCATTTTCCCCCCAAAATGTAATCTTCTCAAAGGTACCACTTTGAATAAGAGATAGCAAGAACAAAGTTTATAAGTGTTTGTTGGGCCCAATGGTAATGTGAAAAGTTGGGTGGGGGAAGAGTGTGATAGTTGAGATAGGACATGGAAACCTGACAACCTTATATTTAGAAATCTGGCAGGCCTCCCTGTCCCATTGAGCAGTAAAAAACAAATGTGTCTACAAACAAGAGCTACACTTTCTGTTTTGCTGCAGTTCTTCTGGGCTTCCCTCTCAGTGTAACTTCAATGGTTCTACCTAGGCTCTCTGTTCTTAGAGTAATTCAGACAAACTATTAATTAAAGGACCCTACTAAGCTTTCCATCTTGCAGAGGTGATTTTTGCCCCTATTTCTCCACACACACTTTATCTGTTTGGATTTCTCATGGAGACCTTTCTTTTCTACTCCATTATTCAAGTAACCAATTCTCACCTGCGTTACCCTCATCTCATCATAATCTCCAATTCTCCATTGTTGTGTTTCTTCTCCTAGATTTTATATTTGCATAATATGATTTAAAAACTGGATGCTTTTCAATTTCATCAAGTAAAATATCTTTTTTCTTATGGGCTGAAATATTATTTACTTACAACTGAATCCCTACATCTAGGACAGTACCTGGATCAGGAAGGGTGCAATAAATGTGAATGGAATGAATAAAAAATTCAAGTAATAATACACTATCTTTTTATTGTAGGCAAATTATAGATTTGAACCAGAAAATGAAAAGTCAAATAAATAAATAGGTGAAATTTTGAATACTTATTAAAAAATAATGTGAGCTATGGTACCATCAGGAATTCAAAGTTTAGGATATAGTATAAATAAAATGAACTAAATGAAAATAAATTTATATGCCAGATCTGATTACATAAATAATAAGCAAATTTACTACAGACTGGAAGGATAGCACATTTCTGTATTATTTTATTATGTCAACAAATTCAACTATAAAACGCAAGAGTGGAGTATGACTTTCAATGAAATTAATAATCTGACAGAAAAAATTAGTGAACTGTCTGTGCTTTATAAATCCATCACACCTGCTAATGACTTTGCACTTTAATATATGAACTTTTATGCTTTTAATCATAGAACTATGTAATGCATGTGTTCAAAGGATGCATATTTTCAGTTTTAAATTGCTTTCTAAGCATATCTAGCTCCACAAAGTTTCCTAGAGTAGAACAGAACACATACAGCAGGTCTATAAAAATGAAAACTGTAGTACTTTCAAAACTGTAGTTTTGAAATTAGAGTATGTTTGCTTCCATGGAAATTGTAATTGGTAATTCTCACAGAATTATTTTGGCATAGGTTCAAAGTCTCTATTTCTTAGTGAGAGAAAATTCATGCCATATTCAACACAGTGAATAAAGCATTCATAAGACATAGCAATAAGAATAATTGAACTATGGGATCCCTAGTTCATTGTTTATAGCAAAATTATAAACTTATTGAAGAAGGCTCACAAACGATTAAGGAAGATAGATTTTTAATGTACTTTGTTTAGTAGTGAATTTATGAATTTTCTTGAATTGTGAATTACACTATTTTATTATCACTATATATTTTTGATTCATACATTATAAATAGTTTTCAAAGGTCTTTATCACTTTACTGCACAGCAAAAATTTTTTGATTGATATGTCCCTACCTAATGGTGTTATCTTTCTATTCATACATTGGTAAATTATACTTAACATATATGTTCCATGAAGTCAAGGAATAATCAGATTTAACTCATTCCTTTATTTCCAGTGCCATAAAATTACTTGGCATATAAAGATTTAAAAGAACATTCACTGAGTAGATGCATAAATGAATAAAAATATACACAATATCATTTGAATGATACATCATTCAAAACTGAGTTTGTCTGATCTTAGGTACACATGCTAGAATTTTATTAGTTGGAGATTTGTGCTTTATTTTAAAGCTGAACATTTTAATAAAACAATCAATTTCAATGTGAAACTATCAAAAAAAATCAACAGAGACATAAGCAGCCTGAAGTGAAAAATTTGTTTTTACATACATCAATCAAAGTTAAACATAAACTGTGTAGTTTTACAAAAGCTGATTTAATAAATATCCTTTTTCTCCAAACCCAGTTTTCTCAGAGGCTATAGGTAACAGTTTTAAACATGATTCAGAATAGGTGAGAAGACCACTTCTAAGATCAGAATACTTCAGAAATAATTCTTTCTGTAACAAGACTATCTCTGCATCACTTAAGTAAATCTGATCAAAGCAGGGAAACTACAGCTCCTGGGGACATAATGATGATGCACAAATTATGAATGGCAGCAATCCTCCCCTCCTGCAAAGTATATTACAGTGACATATGATTCACATTAAAACAACTGTAACCAGATTTGTCAGCATCAACAGCATGTTTAATTTATCTTCTCTGTCTCTCTCTAGGATAACGTCTGCTCATTTTTTACCCACTCAACCTTTAGTAACAAATCCCGAAACAAAATGAGTCATGACAGAGAATTTTCATTTATACAATTTTGTTGAAAAATATTAAATCATAAACTAAGATAGCCCCAGTGAAAGAAGTACAGAATTTTCTAGATCAAGTTGTGAACAGGAGAAAATAATTTATATAATTTTTGAGTTTACTTTTTGGATATGTAGATATATCCTAAAATATTTTTGTATTGTAGCTTCTACTAAATCAACCTCTGATAAGAAAAAAACTGATTCTTTAAACTACTAATAGTTCCCTTTAGTAGTTAATTTGTAAGTCCGAATAATTTCAATTTTAAATTTAGAACACATTTATATGTATAGAAAAATTATAAAGATAGTACAAAGAGTTCCTAATAGCTCACATTTACTGTTCCCCATTAGGAATATTTTACAATAATAATGTATATTTTCAGTATATATATCATAAGTAATGTGCATTATTGATGTATCAGTATGAAGCAAAGTTCACTGTCTATGCTTACTTACAATTTTCACTAATTATCTTTTTTCCCCAGGATTTTTTTCTTCATACTGTGAGATATTTTACGATGTCTCCTTAGGTTCATCTTGGCTGTGATAATTTCAGAATTTGTTTAAATTCATATTTATTTTTTCAAGCTTGTTTGTATTAATTTATCACTCACTAAAGTATCTACATAACTTTGAAGACATCTTTTCATATCTCTATATGTACACAGGTTTCACTCACCCTCCATCAATACTACAAATATAGACATCTTGTCCTCTTTCCATATCCTTTCCCCTCTTCCCTACTCCTAGAATTTGTGGATTTGAGGATTGCAACAGTTTTCAGGCATACTGGTCAGGTATACTGCAGACACTCTTAATAACATTTTGTGTTTTTCTCTTAATTGGTCTGTTTCAATGCTTGACTAGAGATGAGATTTTTGAATGAAAACTTCAGAGTTATTGTCATTTCAAATCATATAATATTTAGTATACAGGTTATATATACTGTTTATCTTTGAAAGAAAGTTACTTTAGGTAGCATACACTTAAGTAGTGAGCAGTTAGGCTCTACTTTCAGATTATCTGAATAAATTACTCAGAATTTTTCTAGGGGGGGAGGAGAGATTATTCCTTCCCTCCCTTTCCTTTGACTTCCTTTCCTTATCTTCTTTTACTTTCTGCCTTTAGTCACTTAGTTATATCAGTAGAAAATATGGATTTTTTAATATTTACAATCAAATATTGACTGTGCTACTCAAATTATTAAAACTTTGGTCATGTTTCTATAGCATGCCCCATAACTGTGAGTTGTTTGCCTCTTTGTTTTCTATATAACTTTCTCACTTTCTGACACTATGAGACCAGATGATCTAAGCTCATTTATTTCTTGTAGTCATTATTTCTACAGTGAGAATACTATTAGAATCTGGATGACAGGTGTGTTGATTGCTGTTAAACAGGACTATAAACTGCTGTCACCATCTCTAATCATTTATCATATGGACCAGTTGAGCCTCTTCACACTAATTATTTGCAGCACTCCAATCCAAAAGTGGTCCCCACCATTTGCTATCCATCTATCTCACTGATCTTTCCCAGTATATATATGGCTCATGTTGAAAGTTAAAGATCTATGTTTGCTTGACTTGCTGATTACATTATAATGCAGAACTCTTTCACATTTCAACAGCACAACCAATGATAGGAACATTCCTACTATTTATTATGTAAAACAGGTCATCTTAACTTTTCAAATAGAGAAACTAGTGAAGGCACAGAGTTCCCAGAAGAGGAGTGACATGGTACAGACAGCACTGAAGTCAAACAGAACCGTTTTCAAATCCTTTGACAGCCAATTATTTTCTAGTTCTGTGAACCTGTTTAAGTTACTTAAGCTCTATGACTAGAGTTTTATCTTTCAAGTAGGAAAAATGATAAAAAATTCATCACCTTTTTATGGTTGTTAAATATTATTCTGTATGTACAGTATCAGGTATAGGTTGGGTAATGTATATACTGTTTATAACAATATCATTTGCAATATTAACTATTATTTAGAAAGACTTCAAAAGTAAATTTTTCATTCCTCCTTATACCTTTCATATTTCATCAATCAAAATTATTGATGATTTTTTTATGAGCTTGGCCCTGCTCTAAATACTGGGTGAGATCCAAAGGCAAGACACCTATACAGATAATGTTTTCTATATTCAGTGGATCTCACAAACCAAACTAATGTAAAATAAAGAAAAGTGTCCTTTATTATAACAATGTGAATGGGCTAGAAGTGTTGAATTAAATGCTAGTGAATGACCAATAGCTCACTTAGTCTAGGTGAATGTTTGACGCATTTTTTTAAAATAGAATGCATATAATGAAAATACAATAACCAATTACATTAAATGGAATAAAAAATGTATTTATCCATCCTTACACCTGATACTATTTGTGTAGATAAAAATAAATCAGACAAAAGCAAGAATTGGCTAGTTGTACTTAAAAAACAAATAACACTACATCTATTTTATTTAATGTCATATATTTTTAATATTAAAGGCTTGAGAAAAATGTATAGGATAATAAAATCCTTTCAGTCTGTGACAGACCATGAATATGTTAATACTTCAGATGAGACTGTTTTTAATTTCCCACAATATCCCCTCCATATGTGTATTGTTTTAGTTTGTTAACATATGCATTTTAAAAATACAAGTATCTTCTATTTGATTCCATAGTTAAAATTTGGGCACGTGGACTGTCAATATCTGCCAGCTGGAAACCACCACTTATTTCTGCCATGCACAATTTATCATATTCAGGTGCTTCTTGTTATCCAGATGGGTCTGGGCCAGTTTTTCCTAAAAACATAGATTATTATATTTTTCTTCAGACTATTCTGACTTAAGAGTTCTGACAGTGTCCAAGGATTCTGTGTTTTTAATAAAGATCTTACTTGAATCACTTTAAATGAACTTTGGGAAATACTCAAGGCAAACCACACTTGGATTAGTCATTATTTCATTATATATATATATATACATATATATAATATATAATATTATATATATTATATATAATATAAATTTCATTATATATAATATATATGTATATATGTACACATATATATGTGTACATATATATACACACATATACACATGCATATACGTAAACTTAGTAAGACTTAGTTAGAAACAAATAGATGTTGATTTTTAGTGACTTACTGCTGTATTCAGTATTTGACTCAACTATTGTCTATTTTCTTAATCCGGTTACCATATTTACTCCTCTCAGTGGGCATTTACTTTTCTTTACACTTGATCACTTAATATTGCTTTAAACTGGTTTATTATATGCATAATCTTAGTCCGACTTACCTATAAACTCCGTAAAATTAGAAAGATCTCTGTCTCTCACCAAATAGCTTGTGAAGTCATAAAAATTGACTTCTCAGTTTTAAGATGGCATTAGACACATTAGACATTTGGCAAGTAAAGTATAAAAAGTTTTTTGTTTCCTAATGATAGAATTGATGCAATTTCTAGATTTGTATAAATAAGATCATATTGTAAACATTTTTTTTTTCCTGACTAGATTATCATGGGGTATTTATAGAAGGTAATGAGAAAGGAATACCTTGACTAAGAATTTACTGTCTTGTGGTGATTCTTCACAGAGGCATACATATGCTAAAACAACAATTATTAGACTTTATATGCACATTATTTCACAGTTATGTACTAATAGGGATATAAAATGTGTATGTGTGTGAACTCATGTATTTGACTACCTTTGACTAACTTATTTCAAAAGGCATAATATCCTTTACATCCACATTGTTGCAAATGGCAGAGTGAAATGAAAATTTCTTATAACTGCCTATACCTTGTTGAAGAA
Organism: Uropsilus gracilis; assembly: GCA_004024945.1. Classification (NCBI taxonomy): domain Eukaryota; kingdom Metazoa; phylum Chordata; class Mammalia; order Eulipotyphla; family Talpidae; genus Uropsilus; species Uropsilus gracilis. The sequence goes on along the minus strand of PVHY01001514.1, from coordinate 80,760 downwards.
AACAAGTTCTTTTGTCTAATTGATTTATCTTCTTCTCTCTGTCTCCATCCATTCCCTTCCCTCTATGTGTCTACTGATCTTTTAGATCATTTCTTAATGATATTACCTACAGTGATTACTCTGTTATGTTGCCTTAGAGTACTTATATCTTATATGAAGGTAGAAAAGTCAGTGCCTAGATTTCCTAAAGCAATCAAAATATGACGTTGCTGGATTAATTATAAACAGATCTGAATCTCTTAAAATTTAAAATTTAAAAGCAATTAGTGCGAAATAAAATTCCACTAAATAATATATCATCTATTTCATACAATATACATGTTCTTTTTATATAACACATAATATAATAAATTACAATACACCTTTTTCCTAAAATAAATACATAGTTATTACTATATGCTGTCATTTGATACTGCTTGTCAAAGAAAAATAACTACAGTACATTTCAACACACCTGGTATCCATGGTCTGTTCTAAATAAAGAAGAAATTTTAGAAGTTTCTTTCTCAAATGAAAATTCAATATTCTCATTCAGACAAAACCTAAATCACTCTATCTTAAAAACCTGCAACTAGATCTTTTGATATATGATCTCAGTGAAGTTTCCGAAAGCACATCTCACAAAAACCTGGCTTTAAATGTCAGCAGTTCTAGATGAAATTCTTTCCAATGAAAAAAACTATAAACTGAAATGCTCCTATAGGTACTGATTTTATCCCAAAGTCAAAAAATGTTGAAAATTAATTGTTTTCAAAAGAAAACAGAATCAACTTAATTTTAAAGTATTTATACTTTTTTCTTTTCTCTTCCTTATGATTTGTTGTTGTTGTTGTTGTTGTATTGATACACCACTGGCTTAAAAGTTTCAGGAATATAAATTCATACCACAATAAATGTGTATACCAAAAATCTTTTGTGTAGTTATAATTAATTAAATTAAACCATATGTTTAAAATATCAATTTAAAGTCAAATTCACAATACTAGCAAAGAATATGACAATAATAAAGACAGAAAATGAATCACTGGTATTTATAGTCACCATTCCACAGATCATATGAACTATAAAAACATATATAAAAACAAATCAAATGTAACAATGTGTTAATGACAGCATGCCTCTTTCTTGATAATAAAATTAATCCCCCACTAAATAAGTGATGATGTTTCCCATTTACCACTTTTTATTAGCCTGTAATAGAAATTGTAGCATACAATGTGGCCTTGGTGTCAATGATTTTTTAATCTTAATAATCCTAGTATTGTTTTTATGAGAAACAGTTTGGGTAATTATATGGTATCCTTTTAAAATAAAATGAGGTAATATCTAGCAAAAAATTAGTATAATTGGCAAATATAAATTAACACAGTAGTCTTCATTTATATTATACTCAAGGGATTACAGTTTTAATAAAATTTACCATATTAAATTTCAATTATAAGCTATGCCAATTAGTTTTATAGGTGGGTAAATAATAATTAGTTTAATAAATACACTATTGTAACATGTTCATTTTACAGGAAAATCTCCTCTTACAAATTTACAGCATATAAATTCTTATTAACCTCATTAAGATCTACTAACAACAAAATGGAAACTTCAATTTGTAATCTACACTAATCTGTTATAACATTTTAAAAGCAAAGTAAATACATCATGGATATAAACAATTCATTTTTTCCTCTTACTTCTTGTTGGTCATAGTCTCCTATAGCTTTATAAGCAATGGGAAATATTTAATTCAACAAGAATCACAAGTTACCATTTATCTAATGGCTATTTAAAGAAAAAATTATATTTCTATTGTATCATTAAAGTTTAAAGCCATCAAGACTTTCTCCCTTAAGTATATTCTAAGATCATTTGCCAAGATATAAAATTGTACCAGTAGAAACAAACAAACAAAACATACTTCCACAAAACCAGGGACTTTAGTAGTGTTTATTAGCTGATCCCAATCACAATCTCACTAAATTCAATCTTTAGCAACAACATGAAAGCCTGTAAGTAAAAATAAATAAATAAATAAATAAACAAATAAATAAATAAATAAAAGTCAACAAAGTAAAGCACTATATATATTTGCCACAATAACATCAAAATGGGTAGTTTCAATTTTTTTTTACTAGAAGTAGTAGTTGTGTGCTCGTTTATGTAAAAAGAAAAAGAAAAATATAAATCTGTCTGTAAAATGCCCAAAAATCAGACATTCTATAAAATTTCAGCTATTAGTAGAAAGCACTAAATCAAAATTATAATTTGAGAAACTTTTCAACAAGTTCATCTAAATAAATGAAAAAAATCATTAACTGAAGCATGAGGCTATAGTAATTACCATGAAGATTATCTCAAATATACTAAATATTATGGTGTGCCTAACATTTTTTAGCTTAGTACTTTATACACATTCATTTAAGTCTCTAAAATCCTTAAGAACTGGGTAATATTATGACCATCTTCTGAAGCACAGAAAATAAAATAATGTCAAACTACCCTACCAGGAATTTTCAGACTTAAGTACTTATTCTTCAGATTTTTTTTTTTTTTAAGTATTATGCCAGTTACAAAAGAATCCTCCACCATAGAGATGGTATACTTAGTACTTTATTGCACATCAGATTATGTTAACAACTATTGAGATTATTGAACTTTTCTTTTAAATGATCTCTTCATTTTGTTCAATTTATTTAATGTATTCCAAAGCTGATTACAAAACAAGTTGTAATAACAATATCCGATTTTTTAAAAAGCAACTCTTTTAATCATATATACTATATATTTCATAGTATATAATTATGTTGTCTGAGATTTATTACATTGGAAAACAGAATACCACTATTTCATTTTCCATAGTACGTCTAAAAGACAGCATGCTTGAAAAATCCTTAAATATAGCCTATAACAATCAAACTTGAAATTGTCTTCTGGAAATAAAGGCTTCAAATAATCACAATTCTCATGACCAATAACACTACACAGGTAATGAGTGCAGTTCATATTCGGTGCCATGACTAAAATAAACTGCTGATTGATTTACAACATTTACCTTAATGCTAGATGCAAGCCTTCTCTACCACTCAGAAATGCACATTTAAACTCTTTAATGCAAATATTATCATTCAGATACCCATGATTAACTTTTTATATTTTGTATTTGTATAAAATATACTTTTCATTAACTTTAATATTTTGTGATTAATAAATGATATCTAGCAAAAAGTTACACTAGAATATGAGACTTCCGCACTATGGATAACACAGCAGGGATATGAGAGTTCGCATAAATATCTCCTTCATTTATTCCAGCATATTTTTTTTCCCTCAAAACTCAGAACACCTCTCTCACTATCTCAATGTATTTTCAGAGGAATCTAGTTGGAAAAAGAGTAGTATCAGAAACTGTCTTATTTTTATCATTTTCTTCCCTTACTCTTGTCATTATAAAACATACATTATGGCCAATGATCATAACATTGGGGATAGTATAAAGAAACAGTTTGGAGGCAATGAGGGGAAGGTGGTTTTAGAGAAGGTTTTCTGTTTTACTGACAGGAGGATAATATGAATATAACAGGAGGGACAGTAGACTCACAGAATCCTATGACTTGGGCAAAACTAGAGCATCCTCTACATATTGGGGACTAATTCTGATCTAAACAGAAGGGATATTGGGGAAATTCAGCTCCTACAATTAAAATTGGGAGAAAGGATGTAGCAAGAAAATGTGGTTGGATTCTAAGTCTGCCATTAAAATCTCAGACCTGTAATACAGTTTTTGGCCAGCAATCTTGTGAAGGTTTAGTGGATAAGTGCAGAGATGTAACCTCAAATGAGGGTAAATGAATGCAAAAGAGCTGGGTTTCCCCACTGAATCAATTTCAGAAGAGGACAGGTTGCAAAATGACATCCCTCCTTCTCCACCCCTTCAGACTTGCTCAAGTTGTTAAAATATAGTACTAACAGCATAATCCATGGATCACAGAGAATTAATTTTGGAAACCCAGGGAGAAGTGTACTTAGCAATATGAAAAATGAGTCACTCCTGTAAACCACTTCCAACAGTCATTGAATTCCTCCAGTCCTCCCCCATTCCTTCACTGAACAACTCCCAATCGTTCCTCCAACCTACAACACAATTTGTTGAAAGAAAAGAAATTCTGCAAACTTAATAAGTGAAAAAAATTTTAAAAAAGAAAGCTATGGAGCTACAAAATAGGGAGATGGGAAAATACAGCTATTGGCACAATGATCCTCAAGGGAATATTTCACCAAGGAGAGAGAAAAAAAATCATAATCCAAGCACCAAGACAGCTCAGATATTTTCTTCCTATTGATATAGCGCTCTAAACTACTACAAGAAATAAAGAATAGTAAGAGAAGTGAGATAAAATATATATACAAATAAATTAAAAAGCTGATAAATAAAATCATGGAAACACAGAAAAATAAATGTCCTAAGACATAAAACTAGTAAAGAGGAGACCAAAATTGAAACTTCAATTAAGAAAATAACAGTCTTCCACACTGTAGATTTGTCTCTAACACAAAGAAAAACAGAAAAGGATTAAACAATCGTGACTACATCAAACAAAATGTTTACACAGCAAAAGAAACTATCAATACAACAAAAAGACACATTATGAATGGGAAAAGAAGTTCGCATAGCATACATTTGACAAGGAGCTGATATCCAGATCTAAAAAGAACTCACACAAACAAAGAAAACAACCCAGTCCAAAAAAAAAAAAAAATGGACAAAGCAACAGCTAAACAGACTCTTATTTCAAGACTAAGATGTCCATTAGGCACAAGGGAAAATGTTCACCATTTCTTATGATCAGGGAATTCATATTAAAACCACAATGAGACAGCACCTCACATCTTTAGAATGACCATTATCAAAAAATCAGGAACAACAAGTACTTGCAGGAAGTGGAGAAAAAGACAACTCTCTATATTGTTGGTGATAACATAGACTGTCTCAGCTCCATGGGAAAGAGTATGGGAATTTCTCAAAATATTAAAAATAAATACACCATGTGATTGAGCAATTCCACTCTGAAGCACGCACCTAAGGAAATGTGAAAACATCAATTTAATGAGATGTATGTAATCTTATGTTCATTGATGGACTATTTAAATATGCAAGTTATGCAAATAACCCAAATGTCTAAATACAGATATTTTATGTCTAAATATTTTAATGCATATTTATTTAGATATATAAATGTCTAAATATTTTAAAGCATATATATGAATGATACTCAGTTATATAAATATAAATTTTTGCCATTTGTGATGACATGAATGAAACTGGAGGAAGATTATGTAAATGAAAGGTCAGAATGAGAAAAACAAATGCAGGCTGATGCTACAGAAATATGGAATACAGAGAAATGACACAAAGGTCAGATAAACCAAAACAAGATCAAACCATAGAAATATGACCATAGACTGAGGAGAAGAGAGAAGGAGGAGGGCAGATTGAGGAGCCTTACAACAGACGGGTGGAGTACTCTGGGTTGTCATAACATACCTGAAAGGTATAATCCTGTACCTTTAAACTATAAACCTCATTGTCAAGCAATGGTGACTCAATAATAGAAAAATTAAACATAAAAATAAAGATAATTTTTTAAAAGTACTATCTATAAAAAGACACTCCATTGAGAGAAATGGATACAGGTTGAGAAATGCGTTATAACGTAAAAACAACACTTTTTATCATTCTGTCCACCTCTGGCACACTAGAGGGTGGTCAACAGTAGGTCTCTCACCTGTGACACAGCTTCCAAATAACTTTGGAATCTCTCCAAAGATAATGATGATTCCACCCATAGGTAGATTTCTTTTTCTTTTTTTTTTTGGGGGGGGGCGGGCTATGATTATTTTTATTTATTTACACACACACATATTTCACATCTTTGTATTTCCTGGATCATCCACCACCTTCCCTCCTGACCACTCGCTCCCATCCCCCCTGCCTCAGTTGTGTACTTTAGTTTGTTTGTTAGCTTGTTTGGACTTTTCCTCCTGGCCTTTTGCTTGTTTTTCCTATATCCCATCTATTAGTGTAGTCATCTGATTTGTCTTTTTCTTTCTGACTTGTTTCTGCTAATATGATTTCTTATAGGTAGATTTCTGTTAATACCCATACTCCTGCTTTGTCACATATGGTTTTGGAATCAAGCTTAACTTTCCTTGCTAGATCATTGTGATTATTTCCTTGTCAAGATATATAAGGATGTACATAATAGCATTACTTGGACCAATTCAGAACATGTTCTGTGGTCCCTGGTCTATGAGTTGACTGTTCTCAAATTGTCATCAATCTCTTCCATCCTATTCTTCTTCCTCTCCACTTAGCACTCGTAACACTATTCCTTTGAAAATATATTTACATACCTCTCAGACTAAATAACTCATGAGTATGAGTGACTTCAGATATCTTTGTATTCTCTGTAAACTAGAAAAAGAACATGCACATCATGGCTATCCAATAATAAAAAAAAAAGTCTAATCCACCAAGAGGGCAATGAAAAAGGAAACTTACAAGATATTTTTGACAAGTAGTGAAGATGTAATATAATCATTAGATATGATAACAGAATCTTGTTTTTTTTCAAAATCTATCAGTAAAACTGTCAAAAGTCATTTTACTTATATCTAAGTTTTAATTTAAAAGCCAAAAGGGAATACAGTTGAAAAAAAGCATTCATGAAATTATATTACAAGTTTAATTCTAGCTTATGAATAAAATTGAAATGAGAACAAGCAATACTTCTGAATACAAGGAGGAACTGGGGTCAGTGAAAATTAGTACATATTGCAATAAATATATTTTTAATTTATTACTAGTCACATAACCAAATATCATTACTTTACATCTTTAATTGCAGAACATTGTCAGAAATACAGAAGTGAAACAAGTCAAAGAGATTTGTGATCCGATGTCATTAAAAATACTGGTTAAGTTTTATTTTACTTTATTTTTGTCTTTAACAACTATGGTTAATAGAAGGAAAAGTTGCAATAATTCTTATACTCTACTTCATATTCATCTTAACTAGATACAAATTGCTATACTGAATTATTGTTTCAATTAAAGTCTTTATCATTTTATGTGTCCTTTAATAAATTTCCCAATGATTATTTCTATCATTGCCATTAAATTGGCCTGATTACATTTTTTGTTAAGAAAATAGTAAAAGTCATTATGTAAATTTATATACTTCAAAGATATGCTATTTAGAAGCATAAATGCATGTGTGAGGGCACATGTATACATATGCATGTAAAATACATTAATACATAAGCAAATGTATTTAGTGCCTCTATGTCTTGTTAACTAATAATTAATGAGTTTTAGAGGTAGGACTTAAAGCCAAGATAGCTCTGATCTTATCTGCTGCTTCTAGAGAGAATGGGTTTTGTATTTGTGTATGTTTATTTTATCATGTATAAGGTGTTATATTGTTATATATGTTATAACATAGACATGTTAAAGATATAATATATACTCATATATATGTTCTGATGCATATGCAACAACCATCTGTAGATGTGCACTAGATGATATGTTAGCCCACTTAAAATCACTTTAGCCATTAATTTCAAAGCATCATGTGTAATTCTCTTACCTAGAACAAAATAAAGTAATATAAACTACAATTTAGGATTTAAATAAATTCTTCTTAGTTCATTAAAATGCAAAATGGTATTGATTTTTAGCATAATTTTCCATTTTTCCATATTTTGGTGACCTTAAAATAACTTCAATAACACAAGTACATTCTTTTGTTAAAGTAGAAACTGGATATAGCCAAAGTAAAGTTTAGACATCACCATGTTAATATGTGTCTGTGTTTGTGCATGATGATACAGCATAATCCAAGGCTTTGTCTTTTTAGTGAAATCAAATCCTAAAATAATATTATCTTTGATATATTTTCTTAGTATGTATTACATTAAAATATTTGGTCAAAGTATAGGTATATACCCTTGATTCCAGTCATCCAGATACATTTTAACAGCTTTACCACAGCACTCTATTGTATTAGTTCAGTGCAGCTACTATAACTATCATACAATTGTGACTTAAAAAGAAATACATTTATTCTCTTACAGTTCTATATGATAAACATTTAGAATAAAAGTCAAGAGGCTGCCATGGCACAATTTTTCTTTCAGCTTTCAGATGAAAATTCATTTCCACATCTACAGGCTAGAGAATTTTTGACTTCAACACCTGTCTACGTCTTCCAAGAAGATCACTCCAGCCCCTGTTTCACAACTATTTGCTCCATAGGTTCCTAGTTCTAATGCTACTGCTCCATTTTATGAAAATGTTTATAATTATGTTGGGCCTAGTAACAGGATATTTTTTTAATCTTAAAATCTTTCCATTACCACAGTCATAAAGTAGCTTCTGACACATAAGGCAACATATTCAGATAGACTGGGCATTAAGATGTAAACATTTTTGGGGGACATAATTCACTCTATTATATATATATATAATATATATTATATATAATATATATAATATATAATATATATACATATTCCAATTTTAATCATATTTTACTTTAATATATTTCACTTTATAAGTTTTGCCTTACCACAAAATGTTAGATTAAATCAGTATATTTATGATAATACTTCTATTATGGAATTGTTAAATGTACCTATCAAATTAAATTTTTACATACATGTTCAAACATGTTGCAAGGGATTACTTAAACACAATTCCCAAGTTAATATTTTATTTGTATTCATTTATGCAGGCTTTTTCCTTAGAAATTGATATAATGCTCTTTGAAGCTTTACCAGATATTTTTAATATATTATTTTCCTTTGCTTCACCACCAAATCATTTTTGCATGTGTTCTCTACAGAAATTACTACAACCTTCCATCAATTGCTTTATAATTCCTGTGTAAATAAGCAGAAAATCCACCCCTTTCATCAAGTTTGCTGTCTCACATAACTCTGCAATCAAAGTCATTAACAAATAGCAACACTGAAACCAAAAATGTTAATAGATTTTTCATAGAAACTTGAAATAGTCAATGCAGAGCACACTCTGTTGAGGAAGAATTTGAATGACTTTTCCAGCTTGTTAAAAAATATTCCAGGCAGATACAATGTTAAGATATAGTGATTAAAATAAAGTATGTAAATAAGATAAAATATAATAAAATAGGTCCTAAGCTTTCCCTCTTGCTACCTGTGTGCAACTTGCAATATTAAGGAAATTTCCCATCTATAGCTAACATTATATATGCTAACTACATACAAAAAGAGCAAATCTATATGATATCCAAACTGTGTGTAAACAATTCATCATAAACTACGTTCACACGTTCACTCACACACACACACTCTCCAGGAAAGTTCATAAATGTTTTATTACTAACATTAAATCTGAACTTATCATCACTGAGAATTTAAGATTTGTGTAATAGATGCTTGACATAAGTGCACAATTTGCATCCACTGTTATACATATATCTCAGCAGAGTGTAAACAGTTAAACTGATGAGACCACCATGTGAGCAAGGAGAATAACTGCAACATTTAGATAACCAATTATGTTTGACAACATTATAAATTTAAGGAATCAAAAAAAATAAAATAAAATAAATAAATTTAAGGAATCAAAATATTACAGAGCTTGATGCTTATTTCACAGCCATAGAGAGCTGGGGTGTCTAATTAGATCAACATATTCTAGAATTACTCCCAAGAAATTAAGATTTATAAAGAAGCATTTTTCTGGATGTGGCCTGTTTTACTACTTTTCACTCCTATTCTCTGAAAAATTCTTGTGGTTGTTGGAAAGTTCAGAGTTGGGTATGAGTTAGTTTTGCTAATACCTTAGCACTACAGACAAATCATTTCATATTTTCATGTGTAAAATTATGGTACTAAAACAGACTATATTTTTATTTTTCTCTGACAAAAATATACTGTAAGCAAGTAAATGAATCATGTGAAGGAAACAATATGTTCATTCTGGATTGATAGGGAACCTTGAAACATGGCAATGTTTCTTGATGAGCAATTCAATCGAATTCCTGCATTAATACAAATTAGCTAACATATATACCTTTACATATATTTTAAACTCTTGGGTCCAAGAATTTTTTTTTTTTGCTAAAATTGTATTTAAAATTTAAGTGCTTCCTCACTTTATGTTAGGCAATATAATTTTCTCACTGATGAAAGATAACATTCCATGGAAAAATAACAATACAAGATCAAATTCTGTTTGGTTAGGGAAACAAAGCTTTTTTTAGGGAGAGCTACATTATGCAACTGTATTTATAAAAAGTAAGTCATTTGGGGTAGTTTCATATTTTGAAACAAAGTTCTTCTGATGGAATAGGATTTAGGAGATTTCAAGCCTGTATAAAATAATTTTAATTAAATGATTTGTATTTTTCAGACTGTATTTTATACTTGAGAAATGTTTTCATGTTATCTTACCAACATATTACTACTACTACTATCACCACTACTACTATTGTTGCTGCTGCTAACTACTAAATAGTGAAACAATCAATTATAGTGTACATAATTGTGATGCTGTTTTTAAAAGCATTTCCATGCTAAATTTATGTTAAACTCTTCTTCAAGAAGACTCAGTGATTATATCTCCTTTTGATTATAGTATTCTCAAACAAGAAAAATTCTCAAGGCAACCCAGTTACCTGAAAAATAAAAATATAATTTGGCACTGCATGTACATGAAAATTAACAAATTCTAGACTCAGCTTTTTTTTTTTTATTTATGGCTATTGACAAAGTAAAATATTCTTGCATCAGCAGTATAGTGCATATTTTGAATAATCAAATCAGCATGAGATCTTATGAATGCAAAAATTACCACAACCACAAATTTTGGCTATTTAGACATGAGATTATCTATCCATTGCTACTTGCACCTACAGAGAATTAGAAAGTTTAATGACTAATAACTGCATAATGACAAAACTATTTCCCCCCATAATTCAAGAACTCTTTTCTTTCTTTTCTCTCATGAGTCAACAGTACTAAGCTTTTAATCTATATATTTCCATCACAATAACATTATCAGAGGAAAGGATTTTCCTTTAGCAGTGTTCACTGCCAGGCACTTATGAATGAATGATGTGTTAATTTTTTTTAAAGTATCCCTTATATATTTAAAGGGAATTCCATGAATATTTAGAAAAGATGAAACAGATAAAGGATTATTTTTAAATAGGGAAATCAGTACTATCACTGTTCCAATTTATATTTTTACTTCTCTATTTTTTTTTCTATGCATACAAAGACTTCTTCCAAAACTTATTCCAGAATCGGTAGCTCACAATATTCCTGCAAAAAGGGGAGATAGAACTGTCACACTGAGCTCATAAATTATCACAAAGAATCTATAGCTTCCTGACAATCAGTGCATATTCCTTATTGTACTAGGGGGTTATGGTTCTAATAAGTTCTTGGAAATATTTCCAAGTAGACCTTATGGTTCTCTATCACCAGGTTTGACATTTATTTCTCCAATCTATTAAGAAAAATACATCAAATTTTGAGCAATTCATAAGCAATAATATTTTCATTATCAAGTTATAAAATGCACTTGATCATATTTTAGAATAAAAACTAAGTAAAATATAATTTCTAAAATTTATGGTAAGGAATGACCCAGATTTCTGATAACAATAATTGTCAATTACACTAGCTATAAATTCATTTACAAGATTTTAAACCTATTGTTTTCAAATACAAAAATGGATTCCATAATTGATTCTCGAGTAAATGTGGAATACTGCTAAATTGTGTGATAATATAGCAAAATCAGTAAAATTGTAATTCCACAGTGTGCACTTTGAATTCCACAGTGTGCACTTACTTTTCTGTCTAGGACTGACTGAAAGCAACTTTAGAAATTCTGGAGACCAACAGTGGTGGCAAATTCCACAGTACATACCAAGTAGGCTGGTAACTGAAAACTGATTTTTGGGATTAGCTATAAGATTGGTAGCAGTAGAATTTGCAAAAGAGAATTTTTTTTTTTTTTTTAATGAAAGCAAATTGTAGATAGCTACATGTTGGATAGTGTTTTGTTTTATTTGTTTCTTGTTTCTGTTTCATTGTTGTTTGTTTTGTTTTTTGCCTTTTCCAGGAAAATAAAGGTAGAGTGATGCTGGGCCCTGAAAATCACAAGCTCTAAAAGTTTCCCTAGAATAAAGGTGTCTGCTTGAATAATCATTGTTTAAGGGGCTGGCTTCTGGACAGACAGACACCTATTGCTTTATCTTAGGCAGCCAGGCAGGCACATACAGCATAAGCTGCTCACCCCTCCCTCTCCGAGGCTATTGGGAAATAGATTGAGAAAACAAGATGATCTGTAGTCAGACCACCTGTGGGTCTTTTTGCAAAAACTGATGAACTATGGTCAGAGATCCTGGAGAGACATGAATTCCTGTGGCAAACAAGAAGGGTATGAAAAGGGGGCAAAGAGGCAGAAGGGTATTAAGAATCGTGTGTGGAATGAAGAAGATATTGAGACAGAAGAGATTGATAGTTATATGTGAGGCTAGCTCACAAAATGGGGATCCTGGGAAACATGTCCAGGTCCAACTTAAATGAAGTTGTAATGACCCTTATATACCCCAGCAAGGAAATGTTACAATGATGTAATGAGGAAGTAGCAAAGTACTTGACATGTAGCAGGGAGGATGCGGGGATGTGTGATAATAGGAGAATTTACCTTTGGGGGCAACAGTCATTACTAATAAGTCATATGTCTCTTGGGACATTCCAAAGAGGTAGAAAGTTAGGTTACAGGTGAGAGAGGTGCTATCGACCACCCTCTAGTGTGCCAGAGGGAGCTAGAGAGATAGGAGGTGTTCCTCTTATCTGAAGCTCCATCTTTCTACCTGCTTCCTAGTTCCATAAAGGGGGCTGCTCTCTCTCTAGGAGGCAGCCCTAGCTGGCTAGTATTGCGGACCTTGCAAAGTAAAGCTTGCTTATGCGACTCTTAGTCTCTGGTTGGTCTTTCAGTAATCATGGACCCTAACAACGTCAGTTCAAAATAAGTAAAGAATTAAAGTTAAAAGTATAATTGCAAGTACAAAAGAGTTTAAAGTAGATATAGTCATTATCCTCATTATATAGATAATAATACTGGGGCAGGGGAAGAATACAAGAAGGGAGCTGGTTTCCATACACATGGTTACTCTATGGCTACATTAAGCATTTGTGTCCTAAGAAAGGCAGGAAAAGAAAATACCTGGATACATTCAGATTTTAAAATAATACACTACTAAAAATAAGTGGAGTTTTACCAAGCATATAATTTTAGTAATAATTTGCATAAAATACCATTATAGAAGCCATATTTTCTTGTGTTTACTTAATTTGAAGTTTATCATATATCTTCATACAGAAAACAAATGGTGGAAGAATACTCTGTTCTCTATAGAAATAAAAAAATGTTTTCTAATGTTTAATATAAAATAAACTTCAAGTAAATAAGCTCTTTATATAGTAGTTCAATATATAATTTGAATATTATTTTTTTCAGTACACATTATTGGTAAGGTCTCACCATGCCTACTGCCACATCTGTAGATCCTTCCCTTAAAAAATGATTGCATATAAACACACAGCATATGAAATCTGATAATGAGAGTACAAAGGATATTAATCACTTAGTCTTTGGGAAAGGAAATGGTACAAGCACGAGGATAATTCTTATGTTTGAGAAGAGGGAGAGACACGAAAAGGAAAAGGGAAAGCCTGGTTTTCCATCTCCAAGTGGGAGTTGATAGTCTGGAGAGGAAGATCTTAGAGGGCCAGTGGTTTCCTTGTGTACAAATTATCTAGCATAGAAGTAAGGTTAGCACTCCTTTCTGTTATCTGCCTAGGGCTATGCTGACTGTTCAACCAACAGTTGAACTGCTTCTAAACATATTTGCCCACAATTAATTATCAGAAATATATTCACTTTAGTGTAAACAAAACATTAACAATACTTAAACTGACAATGCTCATCAATGTTTACTGATTGATTTTCTAATTGAATTACCATATTATTCCTACAATGTATTTTAATAGTCTATACTATGATTCACATATAGTTACTAATGGAAATAAAGTGTCAATTACTGATAAACATGGAAAAAAAAGTAACTTTACTTTAGGTACTTTAAAACATCATTCATCCAACTGGCAAATTTAAAAATAACCTAAGACATCTTAAAAAATTAGGGTATATGAAAAACAGTATTTCAGAAAGAGAGCAGAATCTTTCAAAACCTGTCTCTTGAATTCTTTTAAGAAAGAACAGATATAAGGAATATCCTGGAAAATAATATATTATAATTGTGTTATATATGTATTAATTTTGAAATCTTGAAACGTTAAAGCAGAGTAATATCAAATCTATCACAATCATGCTTTTTCCTAGAAGTATTAATAAGAAATTCTATACGGATCTTGTGCTACCTAGAAAATCTATTACTTGGCAATGCCATATAAGTTGAGAAAAACTGAGGAGGAGGAGGGTAAGTAACTTGCCTGCAGTCATACAGTCACTACCTAACACTCCGGATGACAACTCTCAAGGCTCAGATCTCTACTGAGTTCACCAGATCATGGACATTTATACAGTGAACTTCAGACGTTAGAAACCTTTCAAGGCACTATTTGAACAAACTATATTTTCCAGCAGTCCTTTTCAAAGAACAATGCTAGAAACCTCAAACACCTGAGTGACTTGCTTTTTAGAAGAACAAATCCAATATTTCTGGTAGAGTGTATGAGAAGGTCCTGCTGCAGTATCCTGGGGTTTGCCCTAGCTATTTTCAACTTGTCTAGACTGAGATGTTGTACTGCAAAGTTGTGTCTGCTATTCATTATTTTTTATTTAAAAAGAATATCCATCTATAAATCTTTCTTACCTGAATTCCATGAAGCTGATGAAGTTTTTCTAAAATGTAAATGATTTTTAAATTATTTTTTGTAAATGAATTTTATCTGTACAAAATTATGATAATTATATTAGTAGAAGGCCAATTAGAAGAATTAGATCATGTTAAGCTTTTTAGCAGAGAGACTCTAACATAGGGAGTTGTTTATATCACATAATACTGAGCTACATAAAATGGAAATATTGCCTCAATATTTCTCAAATATTGCCTTAAAATTAGTGTAAATGACTTTTCAGCATTTTTCATACCCTTCTGCCATTAACCCCTCTGAGCAGCACCTGTGATGTTGCATCCATCCCGATTGTGCACATCTGGCCCACCAGGTATGCACATGTTTGTAAGTGTCCATGTGTGAGTCTAGGGGATAGCATATAAAGGGGTAGTGTCACCTTGGGTAGAGGAGAGAACTTGAGGATAAAGTAAGGGGTATTCATATGTGGGGGGATGGGAGAGAGAGAGGAGTGAGAGTGAGAGAAAGTTGGGGGCAGCCACTTGATCTTTCTCTGTTTCCCTCTTGCCAGTTTTCTCCTGTTCACTATTAAAAATTCTCTATGAAGATAATGCCAAAGACATCTATATCCTTCTTTAGCAGCCAGAACCAATGATAAATCTACCCAGATTTGGATGATTGTAAAACACATATCCAGAAAGGAAAGGAAAATTGAAGAAATATCAGAACCAAAATGCCTGTCTATTGCTAGTACCTCAAGGGTTTAAGGAGGATCTCTGAAACATTGTAATGCAGCTGATTCTGGGAAGGCCTACAGAAGTCAGGGACTAGAAACAAACAGTGTCATGGAGTCAAAGTTGGATTACCAAAGCAGTAAGCTTGAAACAAAAACTTCCCTTTCTCCCTCAACATCCCTTTCAATATTCTTCACCACTTTAACGTGCAATCTGACAAGAAGCTATCTGGCAAAAGATAAATGTGTCAAAACTTACTATAAGAGGATGAAATCCCATTTAAAAGATAGACGTTTGCTTAGTAATCTATTTCCTTCCTAAAAAACATATGTTTCTAGGTTTTCAATGTGTGTGGTAGTGGTGGAGGGGGGCAGTTTGTGTGAGGCTTTCTGTATTCTCCATTTGTATTACAAAAGTAAACAATTCTGAATAACTGAGCATTGATTATCATTTGAAAGTCTTTCATGGTTGACCTGTAAACTGGAATGATAATTTTATTAATATTGCCATCAAGCAATGAGACTGGATATCAAGGTGAAAAAAATTAGCATTGGAGTATCACAAACTATACTTCTAGTTCTTCCAGTTTCCAGTTAATTTAGGGAAGATTATTTAGTAATTCTGCAGCTCTATATAATTTTCAGCTCTATATAATGAACCTAAAATCTGGATTTAAATCTTTGAGTTGCTATAAATATTAAGGATATTATATATGCTGTTATAATACATTATTTGTATTTTATTATATTATGCTATATATAAACTAGTAAGTGTATATTACATTAGAGTGCACAATATATTATCATCATGATTACTTGAAAGCATTTCAATTTGAATAATCTCATTTAGTCTTCACAAGATCTTGATAGAAAAACAGAAATTAAGACTCTATTAAAAGATTACAATGCACAGCACACTGACTGAAGATTTACATGATGATCTCTCTATAACTATGTAATCTACATATTGCCCTGTTTTCACAAATAAGAGAATTAGATTTTACCATGTGAAGTAATAGCTCAATTCTTCAGAGTTGGCAAAGTCTTTGAGGTTTTATTATTGCTGTTGTCACTGTGTTTTCTTTTTTTTGCTGCTGAATTATAATGGGTCTTTAAATACTACCTTCATCAGTTCAATTCTCATGAGTTTAGTACACAATATGTAAAGTTATTTTCTCATTCTCACATTTTATTTGGCTTTCTTTTCTTGTCACCATGGCCCACCCATCATTGCCTTCTTTCTTAAAAGTTGTTCTACTGCATTGCTGCTTTTTCCATCTTATCACTATTTATTGAAAAGGAAGATAGCAACTACATTACTGATACATTTTTCTTGGAGCTTCAAGTAATATTTATGTTATTTTTCAGTTTCTTAAAATCCCTCTGTATGAACATGTTTTTTTTTTTGTTGTTGTTGGTTTTGTTTTTGTTTTTTTTTTTTTTTGTCCACCACAACTCTAGAAGTAGGTATTTCTTCTCAAATTTTGTTTGGATCAAAATGCTGAATTCTTTGCTACCCATGATTTCATTAATGTGTGAAAGTTATTGAAAAGGAGATAAAATAAAGTATAACAAGTGAGAATGTACAGTGTTCTTTAAATTTATCCTTGTCTCACAAAGAAAAGACAGTAAAATCAAGATCTAGAAGGTTATCTGGGGAAATTATACAATGGTAAATATTTAAAAACGACTTTGATAATGATGAGAAAGACCAGCATGTATCTAAGAGAAACTATAGAAGAACAGAGTAGGAATAGCATAGAGAATATAACATTTGAAGTGCCAATTATCATGTTTTTAAAACAGATGAATATCATATACCCACATTTTAATACTCACAATGTGCTTCAAGAACTATAAATGAACTAGACTATAGATAAATGAAAAAATAGAACTGACAAAACTGAACCAAACAAGTCCGAAAAATATGATTAAAGCATGGGGCTACCAGTGGTTAGATAGGTTGATGTGCAAAGTGGGGAGGGTACCTGCTGTTATGGTAAAGGACTATGGGTGCTTTGGAGGTGGGTATGGAAAGGTAACATGCATCTGAGGAAATGTGAGCTTATTCCTCTAAATATTAAACAGTATTATAAACTAATGTAACCTCTACAACAAATAATATTTTTTCCATAAAAAACAATAACCTCAATATCAATTTCTGCTATAGAGAAACTTTGAAGTCACACAGCAACAATATAAAGATTTGAGAGAAGGAATACAATCCACAAGTAAACTTCAATTCACATTGAAATAATAAAATTATAACAACAATAGAGGATATTAAAAATTATAACAACAAAACAAACAAGTATTAATAACGTATAAAGTTAAAAATTTATCCCAATTCTCTCCACCAAAGGAAAAAAAGACAAAAAAAATATCACTGACACACAAGATTACAACTATTGTATTGAAATTATTGTAGATAGCAAAAAAGGAACCACAGTTGAAAGTCTAGGAATTCCTATGTGTACATGAGCAGTATTACTGAAATTTCATAAGGACATGATGAACGATTTTAAAAAATGATATTGAGAAATAGCAGGAAGCAAACAATTTGTGTTAAAATGTCCCAAGAATTAAAACATATAGCACAGTAACTGTAGATGAATTGAAGTATCAATATTTCCAAATGTAAATATGAGATCTTTATAGCACACTGCAAAGAATGAACACTCTAACATTTACAAATAAATTATAAGCCATAAACAGAAAACTGACAATTTTATCATGTTGAAATAAAAAGAAATAGATGCAGTAATTTTCTTTAAAAAACACTGAAATGAATAAAAGGTATTTATATAAGTTAATAAATCTGGTGAATATATGTTTTTTTTTAAAGGAATATTTAAAAATTGACATAGGTTGGAACTACATTGTGAAAAGAGATTATAATGATTGTATTTAATCCATGATGTTCTTTACCAATTAAAGAATTTACTACTGACTAAAATTTCTTTTGACTCATCAGAATTCTTGAGACAGCAAAAAGCAGAGTCAGAACAAAGAGAAATATATGGTCGTCTCAAATAGCTACACATCATCGCAAACCGCTTCAATAGTAGAAAATTTGCACAGACAGAGTCTGGACAGAACCAATCAGTATTGATTGACTGATTGACCTCTTGTCTAGTCAGGTGTATGGAAAAAGGCTTCAATAGTGTCATGAGACCATCTTCATTGTGCAGCACAAGACATTCAGCGTTAAGGGATACTTAGCATCCTTGACTGCTACAGTTATCTAATCATTTTGATGATCAAAAGCATGCCATACTTTTCTAATTATATGCCTCCCTACCTTCCCCCTGACACACAGTTGACAAGGAATGGCAGTACATATTGTAAGCCATTAGAGCCTGTGCAGATCACCTTAAGTTGGCTTCCTTCAATTACAATGCATCAATTCTCTCATCTATTCTCAAGTTCAAAATGATATCCCTCAACTCTCATGACATACAACAAGCAGGCAAAAATCATACTATCAATTCCAACTCAATTTGTTGCTCATAAATTCTCTGAGACTTGTCATTTTAAGTCAATAAAAGTCCATTAAAAATAAAGTGAAAAGAGTATTTTTGTATCAATTATGTTTTAAAATCATTAGGTAATTCATAAACACAAATTTCTAAATTCTTATGAACATTTTAATACTTTAAAAAATGGGAAAAAATGAAAATAAAATGAGAACCATCTAACCCATAAAATTGAAAAAATGGACAATATCAATTATTAATAAGAACTTGGGGAAAACTTTTGCAAACAGATTTTTTGGAAGTATAATACATTTTGTAATTTGAAAATAGGGAAATTAGAAGAAATTCAATATATGTATCTGATCAAATGAAATTCAAACACTAAGCAGAAAAAGGTATGTACAAGCATTATTTGTAATAAAAAAGCAGTTGACATAATCAACTTGTTTGCCAGTGAAAGGATGGTTATACTATGGGTTAATCAAAGTACTACAATGTGCAATAATTTTTACATGCAGGTTTTATTCTGCATTCAACTATATATTCCCAGAATAAGTTGAATCCTAATAAACAATATCTGGTGATGTGTCCTTTAAAATTATGGTTATCAGGCCTTGATTGATTATGACCTTGTAACTATGAAAAGTTATGAACATGTTGACATTCACACATGGTAAATGTCTTATAAAGATTGTAGTTACATGCCCTAAGACAAAGAACTACCTGAAGCTGGGAACAAGTCTTAGAACAAACCCTTGTTTAGTATTTCCAGCGAGAATATAGGTTTATCAAAATCACAGGGCAATAATATGAGCCACTGCTATTAAAAGAATAACCTCATAAACAAAGAAATACATGTCTATTTGTATGTCACAGTTTAGCAACACTTTGTTAGGTCAATGCTGACAATTTAACAGAGATGTTAACACAGAAGTCATAAAAGCATTAAAAAGAAAGCTTGGAATGTATATGAATTTACATATGTAATCAATTAATAGATATATAAATTAAAAATAAATTATAGCTTAAGATCTAAAAAGAAAAAAAAAAAAAAAAGAATGTGCATCAAACATGAACCCTAAGGTACAAAATGAACTTAAGATGGTTATGGAGCCATTGTAAGAAGACCTGTGGGAGCAAGAGCATTTATGACAAATCTCTATACTTTCCTCTATCTTCACTATGAAACTAAAACTTCTTTAAAAAGTACTCTGTTTTATAAAAAAAAAAAAAAAAAAACAAGATGCAAAAGATATATGGTTCATAAAATCTTGAAGTATCTGGTAAATCAAATATATTTGCAATACAAATATGAAAATACATGCACAAAAAAAATTGAGATACACTGTAGGTCATTCTTCTTGGAAGAGCGTGACATAGATGGAGTGGTTGTCATAATTTAATACAGAATTTAAGTTATCACTTTTTAGAATGGACAGTGTTTTAAAATCAAAGAGAAAAGTCTTTATACACATTTCAGTCTATTGGTATGTACCATTCGACCAGTTTATGTTTATTTTTCTAAGAATCATTTCACCTTTCATAAATGACTACAAGAGACAATGAAACACCAGTTTATGACTGACTGTATTTTAATGTGCAGTGGACCCAAATCTCTCTGCTAATATTCTAGATGCAGAGCAATTGTGATCATTACATAGAGAAATAGATATTTAGACCAATGTAAAAATCAATGCCATTTACTTTACTTGTACAAAGTGAAAAAATGTAATCATCTGAAATATTGGAACTATCTGCTCTTTTAATTATGAATTATTTCAAATCATTAAATTGTTAATAATGATTAAAATTTTGATTCAGTGTCTGGAATAAAAACTTTTAGTGACAGATTCACAAAGCAGTCTATTTTTTTTTAATTTGTTTATATATTCAGTCTATTTTTGTTAACAGAATGAAGTAACCTGCATTTTGGTTTCCTCTTTAATTGCCCAAGCAGTTAATCTGTTCTTCTTTTAATCTCAGAACAGAATGTAAAACTCCTTAACAACCTCAAAAAAATCATGGTAAAGTCCTAAGAAGCTTTTTCTCTCTGTGTTCTGTTTTAAAACTGCAACATGTGGTGCTTTGCCTCTTTAAGTATAACTTTATACAATCTCAAAAGGGCATTCATGCATGAGAAAAAATGCCTCTCCTGACTTTTGACTAATGCCTGGAGCATGAACAGTGAAACCTTATTCCTCACCACAGACTTTCTAATGATACTTCAAAGACTTAAAAAACACCCTAGAGGCTATTCAGAAGTCCCCATCCTTCCATGACAAAGTTTGACTAACAGAACAGGTGGCTTCAACCACTTTTGTGTTAGAAGTGGCTTCTTTTTGTGAGATATTTTGCATCATTAAGCACTGACTATCCAAAAGACAATGGTAACCTTTACAAATATTTTTCAGGAAGGATAATTAAAGTAAAAACTGTATTTGTTTTCACAATATGTTCCCAAGTATTTTCAAATCATCAACACCATTTTTTTAATTAAATGATTTGGGAGAAAATTCTGAAAAAAATAACATTTTGCTACCTTTTAATGACATTTTACCATTTTAAATATTTATGTGTTTTTTGCTAGTCACCAATGGTAGTAGGTCCTAAGCATTTTAATCAAAGCTATATAAAAAGGCATAGTTAAGAAACTTAATTATGATTCCTAAATTTGATGTTAAAATACACCAAAAGAATGACACTCAAAAACTGAACTCAGAATGAAGAAATAATTAAGTGATCTACATAGTATTGTAAATCAAGAATACATTATGGGAAAAAAATCATCTTTTAATATGGCAAAATTTTGTTATCAAAAGTATCCTAACTTCTCATAATAAGTATCAACTTCTCATAACTATAGTCAAGAGTACTTATTTATACCACAATGCACTCTTATCTATTAGAAGCAAAATATGACTTCTAGGATGACAAAACCTAGCTTCACATTGTTGTCAGAAACATAGAAAATGTTCTGTTTTTAAGACTGTCGTGTTGTTCCTTGAGAGGAAAGATAACATGTCAAGGAATGGGAGGAGTCCATGAAAATCTGGAGGAGGAGCCAGGCACGGTGGCTTGTGCTGTAAGCTTCAGCCTATGAAGCGGCTGGGGCTAGGGATTGCGGTTCGATTCCCATCTGGGGCCCGTAGCGAGACCTAGTTCCAAAAAATAGCTGGGCATGGTGGCATGCGCCTGTAATCCCAGCTACCTGGGGATCGCTTGAGTCTGTGGTACCCCGGCAACAAGAGTCTGCGGTTCCATGGGCAAAAATAGCGAGACCTAGTCTCAAAAAAAAAAAAAAAAAAAAAAAAAAAAAAAAAAAAAAAAAAAAAAAAAAAAAAAAAAAAAAAAAAAAAAAAAAAAAAAAAAAAAAAAAAATCTGGAGGAGGAAACTGTCATGAGAATTTCAGAAAACTAAACATCTTATTTTCCTCTTGTTGAATTATCATCATTTTCCTTAATTTTTAATCAAGTTTATTATTTTAATTAGGTTTTCTACCCTTATTAAAATATGATTGATAAGAAAAAATAATATATTAAAAATATATATATAAAACATATATAGTTAAAAATTCACCACATTCAAGTAAGATAGTCACCAGAAATTTACATAATGTTGACAGTAACCTCTATTTTCAGATGAATTTGTAAGGAAATTTGCACTCCTATGCTTATTGCAGCACTATTTATTATAGCTAAGTTATGGGGACAAACTAAGTTCCCCAAAAAGAACAGCAGATTAATAAGATGTATTACATAGACATAAAAGAATATTACTTAGCAATCAAAAGTTAAACACATGTCATTTGCAGCAACATGGATGGAAGAAGGGATAATGTACGAGGGTAATTGGAGCTGGAACGAATAAAGAGAAAAAATTATACCAGATGGTGACACCAATGCGTGGAATATAGAGTAACTAAATAGAGTCAGATAAAGATAAATTAGAAACTAACTCTTGAAAGTGACTGCAAAACTGAATCACCCAAAGGGAAAAGAGAGAATGGGAGAGCTAAGAACAAAGAGTAAAGGGAGCACAGAATGGTGGACTGTGATTTGGTGGTCATGCATTATCATAGCAACACAAAAAAATGTTCATGTTTCAAGTTTAAAATGATTTTACAGGTTAAATAAGATTTGAGCAGGTGGACAAATTTATAGTGACCATATTAGTTTTATTAGAAAGAATGAGTTGCAGAGAGAAAAAAATATTTAAAAGGGGTATGTACTTTTAGTATATTCAAAAATTTCATCAATTATATCTATATACTTAACTAGCAAATATTTTAAACAGATTAGTGTCTGCTATATAGTAATTCAAGAGCTAAAATTATAATCTATTTTGTGTAATTCTTTTAAACAAAACTATTATTAAAATAACTCTTTCCAAATGAAAATCAACTTTGTAATAAATAACAAAAAGGTTAACATTCTTTTTTTTAAGTGAGAATGTAATTCATAT
The DNA here is from genome assembly GCA_004024945.1 of Uropsilus gracilis. Taxonomy (NCBI): domain Eukaryota; kingdom Metazoa; phylum Chordata; class Mammalia; order Eulipotyphla; family Talpidae; genus Uropsilus; species Uropsilus gracilis. The sequence goes on along the minus strand of PVHY01001514.1, from coordinate 57,155 downwards.
TATATTTTAAGTATTTTAGACTTGCTTTGCAGTATTTTTCAATAGTTTATAAATACACAATGTCAAAATTCAGGGAACAATTAAGTATTCTAAATAAATTTGTAATAGATACATATCATTGTTAAATGCAAACTATATTAGCTAGCTTAGCTAAATTACAGAATTAAAGAATATAACATTCCCTGGCTATAGGAACTGTAAACGTAAAGAAATGTAATTAGTGATTTCTGTCTTTAAATTTGAAAGTAATAGAGGGGAAATAAGTATTCAATTAGACTGTCTAAAAATGTCACAACTAAAAATAGGTTTTAGGTTGTGTTAGATCTGCTTAGCACCTAAATATTTATTCTAGAAATAATAAATATTTTTAAAGAAAAAGAAAATATCCCTCCAAAAAAAAGGGTAAACATTACTTTCATTTTTAAGCTTTCCATTTTTAACTGAGTAATTTTGAATATCATTGCTCTCCAATCTTTGCCTTTTAACAATGATTTATTAATAAATTTAGAGAAATTTAAGGGGGGGTTGTTGTAATAAATAAACATGACTTTTTTCGAATGGCAATCAAATATGTGTTTTCCTTTCAAATATTTTTGCCTTCCATGCAATAATTATAACATAGACAGACACAGGTCTGCAATATGCTGTTTCATGATTAATTTCTCTCTAATTTTACTACACTGGCACACATGAAAAATATATTTACTGAATATTTTTAATTAAAATACCAGAGAAAGATAGTATGTTCTTAATATGTTTGTTAGCAATTACAATGTAAAATTGACAGAGTAGAAAACTAAATCACAAAATATTTACAGCATAATGAGATCTTGATACGTCTCTTCAAAAAAAGTGAAAATTAACATAAAGATTTTAACTTTCTATCAAATCATTATACCAATGAAACTGTCCTGGAAAAGCACAAATTCATGCTTCTCAAGTTATTACAGAATGAACATCCAAAAAATCATTTCTAGTAAAGTAGGGTCACGCTTCATGATGTAACATGGAGGCAAATAGTGGAAATTATGAATCAGCTTCTGGGCAATTTATCTCAGTGGCTCAAGTTCTTTCCCAGCTGAGTCTTAATGCAACAATTCAGACACTGAAGCCATGGGAGCAACATAACATGCTTAAGTCTACAATAAACTGATTTCATCAGATAACTCACAGACTCTGAATGTACCAAGTGAATAACCAAATGTATTCTGAGTTTCAGTAAATTTTTGAGAAATCTGGGATATATTTATTAAACCCAAAGTAGTCAAATCAGAATCAGCAGAGATACGTGGAGGCCATTCTACTTGAAGTTTAATTAGAATATAGATTTCACCTATGGTACTGTCTGCAACTGTTCTCAACGTTACACTGAGGAAAACACTATCTTTACATTCAAAATAATATAAATAACTATATTAATACCATATATTTGAATATATTATATAGAAAATATGCATATATAATATATTCATTATACAGTGTATACATATATAATATAGAGAGAATGTGTATATATGTATATAATGCACACATTCATTTAAATAGCTCAAAATAGCCAAGATTTGGAAACAAACCAAATGCCCCCAAACAGATGATTAGATAAAAAAATGTGGTACATATACATGAATACTACACATCAATCAAGGAGGACAAACACATGTCATTCGCAGCAACATGGATGGAACTAGAAAGACTCATATTAGGAGGAATAAGTCAAAATGAAAAAGAAGTACAGGATGATCTCACTTATATGATGGATATAGGGAAAAACAAACAAATGAATAAGAAAGAATGAAAACCACCAATGAGACTGAACAAAGGAGCAAGAGAGGAGGAGGGGGAAGAAGGGAGGAGATGAAGAGCACAAAAGATCAGAATGGTTAACAAGTGTTAGTGAAGTGGGAAAGCCCGGGAGTACATAATAATGGAACAATGTAATATAAATATAGATATACATATATATGCAAATTTAAAAAAAAAAAGATGGGAACCAAATGGTTTCACTATTATATGGGACATAGGAAAAATAAACAAAAGCCATAAGGAAAAGTCAAAACAAGTTAACAACCAAATTGAAATACAAAACTCAAGGGGGGATGGGAGAGGGTGGGAAAGGTCAGGGAGGAGGTTGGGGGGGTGAACCCCAGTGATTGCAAGAATATGAAATTCATATATAAATAAATAAATAATTAAAAAAATAAATAGCTAAGAATCAGGGAGGCAATAATAAAGTAGCATACATCAATGTTTGGGACAAAGTAGAAGAGGAAGAAGCAAGGCAAAGATGAAAGACAACACCTGATAATCAGAAAAGAAGAAAAAGTCAAAAGAGAAAAAGAGAAATGTTGGAAAAGAGATATAAAATAGAAAGAAATTGAGAAAAAAATCAATAAAAGTGGTAAAACAGCTACATAATATATAATATAGACATGAAACAGCATATTAGAAGCAGTGATTCAACCTGAACCTACAAACACTAGGATACTGATGTCACAGACTCCTAAAATTAAACATTTGCCCTTGCTTAACTGACAGGCAAGCTAAGTGTCTTTCCAGCCTAATCATCAGGAGCTTCTCTGGTTATTGTCTTCTACACAGAGACTTACAGGGTTAGAGGAGTCTCAGTTGTGTGTTTCTTGGTGTACTACATATGAATTTACACCACCAGCCAAGAAAGATACTTTGAAAATAAATGCCTTTGTTTTTTTATGAAAAAAGAAAGCTTTAAAAAGCACAGAATCCTTTTAACCTAACTAAGAATTGGATGAAAAATATTGAGTTGGAGAAAAAGTATTTCTTAAAATGATTGAATTACTCATATCTCATACTTTAATTTACTGTGAGCAGAATACTTACATCACAAAAAGAGCATGGTTTTTCATGGTTCCATCAAATCTTAAACTACTCTGAAGTCTAGAGTCTGTAAACAGACAAATGTATAAGATGTTGCATTTTCAAAGCAAAACAACCAAAGCAGCTTATATTTTTTGAGAATTGGGAATATTTTGAAGTTTACATGTAGAAAAAAAGAATGAGAAGGATGGAATATAGTATCTTGAATCATTATTACCTAATTAATGTTTAACCAGAAAGCTAGTTTAGGTCATATAATTGTGACTTAAGAACTTCATGTTAATAATGTTAGTACTAGTGGCAATACTTGCTATGGGTAATACTCTGGGCAAAGTCATTGGGTTCAAATTATGATTTCATGTGCATTTGATTAAATATGAAGTACTTCAAAAATATTTTAATGTCATATATTTAACTGCAAAAGAAATTTAAGTACTGACAAGAAAAGATATATTACTGAAATAGATAAAAAGAGATTAAAAGGAACCCTAACCAAAAAGAAAAATATTACTAGTCATATATAGGGAAATAACTGCACAGTTGACAGCGAGAAGAGCTGATGACACAGAGCAAATTCTGTAACTTATAAAAACTGTTGATTCTCCACAATGTCCAATGGACCCTCAGCAAATATGGAAAATAAATAATTTGTTAAATGGAAAATCTTACTGGTATGTGTTTCCAAGCTCAATGTGAGGTGCTCATTAGGCAAATGTTAATGTAAAAAAAAAGCTAGGGCTGGCTCTATTTAAAATGCAAGGTTCTAAAAATCCACACAGCTTTATTTCCATGGACTAAATTTGGAAAGATTCTTTGTCCTTGCTCTTCAAGAAAAGATCAGATTTCAGAGCCATTCACAAGTACATTATTTTTCCTACTTCACTGAATAAAGACTGCCAAAAGGAAAGTTGGGTGGAGGAACTTGTTAAAAGGAAAACCATGATTCAGTATGAATAACTACTATGCAAATTTGCTTGAAAATAGAGGCAATCAGAGTGAATGCCTGAACAGTCCACTGCCAGTCTGGCACTGAGAGAAAGGAAACCTCTCAGAGGACAGCAAAGGGAATTTCTATACTAGAGGCAGATCTTGACTGCCTCTGGCTTCTTTGGCAGATTTCACAGCATTAATTTCTGTGGTTCTATTTCTGAACATTTTTAAACTTGTTCTTCAATTTTCTTCTCCTTTATCAGGACAGAATCAAAGGGATTAACAGTATGAAATACCCAATGATTCTAAACTTGTTGTGGTAACTAGTCTGTATTCTCCAATTTCTTAAAAACCAATCAATAAAACAGGAAAACATACTTTATTTTAGAATCATTGATGAAATGTTAATGTTGATTACTGTGTCACAAGAAGACTATGTTTTTAACTAATCATGTCTGCCACTTAATTTATGATGGGAGAGCTTGAAGGAAGTCAAATAATTAATGGGTTTTGGAAATGTTTAATTAAATTTTTAATCAACATAAAAGGTGCATAGAACACAATTATTTTGTCAAATATGATTTTATCAAAGTATTTTAGGTTATGAGAGGAAAGTATGTAAAATAAACACATAGACACAAATCATTATCAGTTGATTTATACATTTATCTACTTATTTTCTAAAATTTCATTAGTAATAAATGAAAATTTTCTATCCATTTCAAGCCAGTGGAAACCCATTGATATACATGAAGCCATTACTTTCCTCCTCTCAATCTGATTAAACTTCTCAGTTCATGAAAATGCATAACCCCAGGAATGTATTTGCTATATCACTGTAGCAGTGCATATCATACCCATTATAAATATCATTGTTTTATTAGGGCATTAAATCAATATAATGAATAAAAGGATAACTAGATAGAAACAGTAACCCAGTAACCTTAGAACTGACCTAGAGGATACATTAATATTATTGTTAGGAGTTAAAAAAAAAAAAAGAAATTTTAATAAGCCACAAAAACTTTCACTTGTGAACTGAAATGAATATCACATTCATTTATTTAGAAGAAGGGGAAGAAATACACTAGACTTTACATGAGCAAATTGCTTCTTGTTTTGGTTAGCAGAATGGAGTCTTACATAAGCCTGCCTGAGATGCATACTGGTTCCTCAGCACAATGACCACATCTTTTAAATAAGGGAATTTTCTGTCTGTATTATAGGGTAATCATGAATGTCAAAGGGTTTACTCTACAAATAGATATTGTTAAAAGCTACATAGTAGATAACATTTTCTATTCAAATATTGAAATCAATTTTTCTTTAATCTAGAAAATGCTCTATTTTTATGAGCTGATACTAAAAAGTCAAAATAAATGTATATCCCAGGTCAGGAACCAGGAACTCATATTTCAAATACGTAGGTATTTTTTAATACAAATAATTTTTTTCTAGTCAATGGGGAGTCTCTAAGTCAAAAAATATTATTTTGTAAGTACAACTCAGTACCTACTACATTAGAATAAGTATAATCATTATATATACTTATTAAATATAAAACATATATACAATAAAACATATATATATATAATTATTAAGTATAAATTTTTGACATATACTGCATTATATGAGAAGGTCTGGATTTTTTGAAATGACAATATAACATGTAAATCCATTCTATTTTTATCCATTTTTAACTAGGCTTACAAAACAGCAAATTTTTTTTTAAAGAGTAAACTTCTTGGAAAATGTTCTAATAATATGAATATATAAAATTCTACTACTAAAAATTCATATTTAATTATTTTTCTTTTTGATTATTTTTACTTCTATCTTTAAAAAGGTTAGAACAAAGTCAGCTAATACTAAGAAACTTAAATAACTCTTCAGTGCATACAGAATTAGACATTTTTATTTAGTATTAAAGCTCTATAAAATCCTGCATCAATATACTTTCCTAAATATGCAGTTTCTCTGTCCTACATACAGCACAAGGTAGTCCACTAAAGGATTAATTTGCATCTTTTGACAATAGCTCTTCATTGCTTTGTTCTGGAGTCAACCATGTTCCTTTCAATCTCAGTTTATATAAATTCCACCTATATAGTTCATGACCTATTCAAATTCCTTTACTCCTTGAATACTATTGATTCACCTAGACAATTACTATATTTCTTCTGTTAGTAATCCCTTTAATATAGCTACTTTAATTTTTATATTATCACTACTTACATGCATATATAATTTTACCTTTTAAACTCTACACTGAAGGCAGGAACAAAGATCTCCTTTATCATTTCAAATATTTACTAGAACAGTGCTTTTCTAACAATAGGTATTCAAAATTATTACAGACTAATTATATAAATGGAAATAAAGGTAATGTAAAAGTAATTTCTACATAAGAATATGCTGTCATTTTCTGATTATCCATTACTGATAAAAATGATTTTTCTCATTTTTCTTCATTTAGTATATGAGATTAATATCATTTAGATAATAAGTTGGCATTCATTTATACACATTTGAATATGAATTTATTTTACGAATATTAAAAAAAGTATTACTCTTCTATTAATCTTAAATTCTTATGCCTAAAAACATAAACATACATGAATATATAACTGGCTTTGCAAAAAACTATGAAGTCAGTTACATTTTCACATTCTAATACCTGCACACAAGGCAAGAAAAGCATAATTAGAAGTATGAAATATTATAGTTTTTTAATATTAGAGACTAGTAAATTATTTATTACATATAACCAAAGAACACAATGATCATGTGTAATTCTAATATTAATTTCTAATTCAAATTGGATATAGAAAAATAGAAATGCTATATCTTACTAGTAGACTTCAATGTAATTTTCCAATCTAGTACTCATAATGTATCATAACCTATCATTATAATGAAAAATGAAAAGCAAGGTAGAAATTAAAAAAAATAAGCTAGACTTATGTAAAATTACTTTCCAATTATTCTCTCTCGTGATAAACAGTGTTCAGATCGCTGCTCTAAGGGAATTCTCAAATATAGGAAAATAAAAGTATTTACATTTCACAATTGCTCAATGGACGTATAAATGACAAGGTGGAGATAAAAATATCATTTTGAAGAAGGGTATCAAATCAGTGATCTTAACTGTAACTAGTTTTATAGAAGAAGTTTTTATATGACAGACTTATTTCTAATCATGACTGTCCTCAATCTTATAATTATCAGATGCAGGATATAATATATATATTATATATAATATATATAGCATAATGATACATACATTTAAAAGAGATTGTTCATTACTACTCTTTCCAAACACAGAAAAAATAAGGTTACAAATTCAAAAGATATTTGTCTATGTATTTTTAATCATTATGAAAATAGGAATGAAACAAAGAGTAATGCCTGGCTTACTAACAATGTAGCAGGTAAATTAAAAATGTTAAGTCAGAATTATCTCATGACATTTAAAAATTATTTTCCTTAGGTAGTCATATCATATGAATGTATCAAAATGTATCAAAAATGAGTAATGGAGAAGATAAGCAAGGAATATTATTAATCAGTTGTTCTAACCAAAAACATATGTCACAACTTTCAATAAATATATGAACTTTGCAACCTATTCACAAATGACAAATTTTATGGATGTGGCAAACCTCATTTGACAGCTACAAAAATGCGGCACATTTCAAAAACAATATATTCAGAGAGCTAAGTATTGTAGACTTTAAGATAAGGACAGATAAATATTATGAAACATAAAAAACAATCTGAGAAAAAATCTAGTAAAGATAAATTATTATGAAAGAAACTCAGGTCAGGTCTAATTAGAGACAGAGACAGAACATAATTGATATTGAATAATTATGCAACTAAACAAGTAGAAAATTTCTGCTATTTGAGGAATGAAGCGTATGCACACAAAAGATGATGGAGAGATAGATATACCTGGTAAATAGTAAAAGTAATACATAATTCAAATATAAAACAGGGCTATTATAGAAGTTCAGCCTTTGTATTTTAAGGATAATTTATCTGTAATGCTTTCTGAATTATCTTTTGAGAATTGATATAATATAGTGGTTAATGTGATGCTTCTGAAGCAAAATTGCCTGCATTCAAAATCTGTTTTCTCTACTTACTAGTTGTATGTAAGTGACTTCAATTATTTATAAACCTGTTTTCCCCTCAGTAAAAATAGAATGATGAAAAAGATAATGAAGTAATGTTCATTAAGTGCTCAGAGCAATTGCAGGCAGTTTGTAAGAGCACCACAGATGTCAACTGTTTTATTGTTTACCAATTGCTATAAAGATGCAAATTCTAAATTCGGCAACATAGAACTACAGTGATTTGCTGTGACACACATTTGTAAACATTTCCTGGTCATTTTTCAAGTTTTGTAACATAAATTCACATGGCTGCCTTTAATCACAGAACTGCCGGACACCAGACTTCTGTCACATATCTCAGTCCCAGCTTTATGGGGATACTGTAGTCCTCTTTCTTATATGATTTCTTGTCTTCAAGAAGACTAGGATTCCTTTCGAACATGGTGGTTTCAGGAATCCAAGATGATAAGAGAAGTTATGAATCCTTAGAACATTGACTACATACCTTGCACGACAGTTTTACTGCATTTATAGTAAATGAAAGTCACAAACCAGCCAAGATTCAAGAGTTGGAGGAAGAGAATCTATTTTTGGATGGGTGGATCTTTAAATATGTGACCATGTTTTTATGATCACATGATTATCTTCATCTGGGAACTAAAAGCTTAAACAAAACCACCTATATTTGTATATAGAAAGAATAAACTTTATAACAGGTTCCTGAAAATTTACAGTAATAAAAATTATCTTGAGAATATAAACTGTATTTAAGTCATGATCTCTAAAATATTGTCTTAATATTTTCCCAGGAGATCAGTGCATATTATCCAGAATACTTGTCAATATTTTGAACAAGAATAAAAATATCATTATTTCTCCCTATTAAACACTATCAATTAGCTACTATTGGATGGGGAGAAATGCCTTCACACCACACATGTGATAAGGGGCTAATTCAATATCTACAAAGAAGATACACAACAAAATGAAAAGTAAATGAATATCCCAATCAAAGAAATATCAGAAGAGACATTTCTCTGATGAAGACATAGGGATTATTAAGAGGCACATGGAAAAAAAACAATGATCATTTATAATCAGGGAAATGTAAATCAAAATCTAAGTAAGATACCACCTCACATCAGAATGAGATACCACCTCAAACATGTGAGAACTGCCCATATCAAAAAGGCCAGAAATAAAAACTGATGAAGACTAGAAGAAAATAAACTTTGCACACTTTTGAGAATTTAATCTAATCTATCCCCTATGAAAAACATTATGGAGGTTTCTCAATATATTAAAAATGGATCTACCATATGATTCAGCAATTCCTCTTATAGATATTTACCCAAATAATACAAGCATATTAAACTGGAGAGAGTATTGCACACTTACATTTATTGCAGACAATTTTCAATAGCTAAGATACAGAAAAAATTTAAATAGCCAAAGATAGGTAACTGGATTAAGGAGATGTGGTATACATAAACAATAAAATACTACTGTTATCCAGAAATATAAACTCTTGACTATTGAGACAGCATAGGCAGAACTGGAGAGCATTATGATAAATAAAATAAATCAGAAGAAGAAAGACAATTACAGGATGAAGCCACCTATATGTGGAAAATAAACAACACAATTGGTCATATAAACCAAACTAACATCAAAACTTAGAAATCTGACTCTAGAATTTAAGTTATAAGAGAGAGACAAAGAAGAGGGAAAGCAAAGTGGGGAAGGGAATCGTCAAAGACTGTGGTAGAGGACTACAGGGTGCTTGGGTAGAGGGAGTAGTGTGGTTACATACACCTGCAAGGTATGATTCTATACCTCTAAATCATATACAATGTTGCCAATGAATGTTACCTCAATTAAAATAATACACATATACATTTGTTATATATCTATTTTATACATTATATGCAATATATCATATATAATCTTTAAAACCTATATATTCTGTATAATATATAGCATATATACTACTGACTAGTACCTGACATGAAAATTCATGTTGTGAGTGCAAACATATACCTATAATTTATATTTTTAATTAAAATAAGCAGTATTGTTAGTATTTATTTTTAAAAGTGTATAATCTTTATATCATTTACAATGGAGATGTTCTTTTCTGATGCACTTTCTTCATTCTGCATCACAGGCAACTTTCTACTTTAAAATTCATTTAGCACAGATAATTCTTTACTTGGGAATTTAATAGTGACATTCACAAGATGAAACATTATGAAAAAAAACCTATCTCTTATAATTTTATATTAAGCTCGCAATTCCTGGTTCCAATGGTATCGTATCAGTGAGGCAAACACTTTTGTCTAAATTGGACTTTAATTATTCCACATGCCACAGTAATGAGTTTGAAATGATACTACAAAAGTCATGAGAAATATCACTGCTATTAGTAAAGAATTAACAAAGCAATGGGAAGCTCTTTTAATCAGTATTTGTACTATTAGAAAGGAAGAATGGCAAAGAAATGAGCAAGGTTAAATACAAAGAGTAACGGGATGGGATTCCAGACACCTGTACTTCAGCTATAAAGATATTTCAATGACTCAGTTGACTTTCACAAGTAGTTCCTACTCTCCTGTCCTCATTTAACTCCATTTAAATATTGTTGAAAAGCCACTGTCTATAGTGAAAATCACACACTTCATGAAATTCTCTTATCACATATTTAATTATTTTGCATATATATATTTTTGGCATGAGTTTGGACATGTTAGGATTTAATGCTTTGCTAAACAACAGACCCATTTGGATACAGAGATCTTTAAAGAAAGATTAAAATGGCTATGGTGGTAACTTTTGAATATGGCTATTAAGGATGGTATAGGAAAATAATAAAATGTTTCTGATTCAAATTTAAACCGATAACTTTCTTTTATATGAGATGAAGTTAAGCAATGTATTTGATATCCTTTATTTGTTACTCTATTTCTTACACTGAAAAATACCTACATCTATTAAGACTGTAATAATATCAAATAAATTTTACTTAGAGACCTTGTAAAGCCTTGCCTTTCATACATTTTAAACAGAACAAAAAATGAAGATGCACGGTGTCATAAAAAGTATAAAACAAGTACTACATGTATAGTAAATGAATAGTTTTTATAAATGCATAATGTAGAGGTTCTACAAAAGTGTACTGATTAGAACTCAATCTTATTAATAATAATTATTTTTCAAAACTCATCAGTCTTCTCATGCTTTGATTAATTTTATAAAAATTATGTTTTGTGTATATTACCATTAAAAAAACTATCATGTTTAAAAATTTTAATACAGAAATGGTAGATTAAATCTCCCATAAGGAACAGATAAAGCAACATAAAGAACATGCAGGCATTTTTATATTAAGACAATTAATCTACTCTATTAAGATAAAAATTTACAGTCATACAAAAAGTTAAAAAGCTAAATGCTTTGAATGATTTACACTGATGTTGCAACTTATGACATAACTAAATTATACAGTTGAATAATGTATTAATGGTGAAGTACAACATAGTTTTATTTTAAGAGGAAATCATCAAGATTTCTTTTTTGACCCTTGCCTCCTAACCCTCAAGATTTCTTAAATGTAGAAATTATGATAATGGCAAAATGTTGGTGAGGCCAGGATAACTTCATCTGAAAAAACAAAACAAAATAAAATAAAACTATTAATGAGCTTAAAAAGTCAATAAGAATTGATAATGTATTTACAAGAGGTGAATTGTAAGGATATGCCTTTAATAATATCATAAATCAAGTGACATTAAATACAATTCCACATTTTGACACTCAACAATGTTTCAATGAATTCAATTTTTTTATTCACTTCAAATTTTATGAGTATCTACTATATGTCTGAACCACACAATCCAACGAAGATTCAGCCATGAGTAAAACTTTTATATTATCTGGCCTCAAGGAGGTCATGTATTCTAGGTCATGCATTCTTTCTTTCACAGAAAATCATTACATTTGTACTGCATACATACAATTGTTTCTTGGCATTTGATGACTTAACAAATTAGTAAGCAAATCTGGTTAACAAATTATAGCAACAATTTCTCAAAATGGAATATACATGTTCAAGGTGAGACAAAATAGAATATAAATTAAATGCATTACATAGAGTTAAAGAGTTATCTGTGCTGTGGGGAAAAAAAGTTAAGTGGCATAGGAAAGAACAAGTTGAGGGAGATTGTATTCATGTGTGTTTGCATTCTTGCAAATCACTCAAGCGGCAGTGTATGTGTACAATTTAAAATAGGATTATTAAGAACATTTATGAAAAGATATCTAAGTAAAATAATTTATGACACTAAAGTAGGAGACACATAGCTATTGTGAGAGGGAGGATAGTTCCAGGCAGAAGAAACAGCAAATACAAAAACCATGACACTAATATTTATCCAGAAAATTCACTGATTAAAAAAAGGCAAGTTTATTCAAATAAAGTGAGTAATGCTAAAGGACTGGGAAATGGGGTAAGTCAAAGAAATAATAAAGGTCCAGACCATATAAGAAAATGTGTTTTACTCTGAGTGAGATCAGGAGTAATTAACCATCTGATCAGGGACATGATGGTTATGCCATACTTTAAAGAGCTCTCTGTGACTGCTATCTGTAAATGTCCAAAAAAGAAAATAAGAATATTAATTAGGAGATGACTGCAATAATTAGCTTGAAATAATGGTAGTTTAGGTCAAAGTGTTATATATGGAATGGGTAAGAAATAAATGGATTTTAGTTAAAGAAAAGTTTGCATTTAAGGATGACTAAATGTGAGATATGAAGGGAGAAAAGCATCAAAAAAGACTCCAAGATTATGATAAATGTCAAAGCTTACCTGATATATGCTGTAAACAGAAACATATTTTCCAAGTTGAATTTTTTTCTACCATTATTTATGTAACAGTCAGCAGTCTTGTTATAAAAGTCAAAACTTCAGTCAGCAAGGAGGCATTCTTTTATTCCCCTTGACCTCTATACAAGCCACCCCAGTGTACGTGGGCCTATGGTTCTCCACTGAATTTCCACATCTGGGAACAGAAAGCCAGTACCCCTTAATCACAACTGGATAAGCAAGGTAGTTATTAATGTATAGATAAAACAAAACAAACAAACAAAACCAAAAAAAAATGGTGGCAATAAAGTGAAACTTGACTCTTTAATTTGTTTCACAATGGACTATCCCCATAAGCAAAACAAAACAAAAAAATAGAGATTAACTTCTCAGTTACTCAGTGGGATGAGCAAGTGAAAGAAGATAATGTCAGTCAGAATCATATATATGATGATCGGAAGCAATAAACCGGAATTATGGTGACCACAGAGTCTTTTTGACTGGCATAAGCTTTTAATTTGTTTCATTCAGTAGACAACAGTAAATATGATGGTATGTTACTTTTCTTAGAAACTTGCCTTCAACAGAGTCAAGTCTGCAGCTCATTGAAAGACTATAGAGAACAAAGGACGGTTATTCCAATCAAAGTCATATTAAATTAATTGATCTGTTGGTCTTCACATGCATCAGAGATCAGTAAAGTCATTCTGATAGTTACAAAACTATTACCCAAAGAAGTTCTTGCTCTAATCCCTCAAATCTCTGAATAACAAAAGGTAATTAAAGCTGCAAATATAATGAAGGCTGCTAATCAGCAAGTAGGGTGGATATGCTAGGTTGCCTGAGTACATTTTAGGTAATTACCAAGGTACACAGAAGTGAAGAGGGAAGTAGAAAAAATCAGGTAATGAAGGGTACCAGTCACCATTGTTGATTCTGGAGATGTAGGGAGGGGCCAGAAGTCAAAGAATGCAAGCATTTCTAGAAGCTGGAAAATATTTCCTAGAATGCCCAAAAGGGACAACAGCTTTGTATGCAACTTGATTTTAGTTCAGTTTCAGACACTGTTGGACTTCTGACTTAAAGAACTGGATAATTTTAAAAATGTGTGTTGTTCAGACACTGAGCTTACAACAGTAAGAACAGACATAGAAAACAAATACAGTATGTCTCCACACTGCATCTGATTGCACATGGATTATAAGGAAGCCAAGTTTAAGCTAGAATTCTAAAAGATGTATAGATTCATGAATCAAAATAAATGGTTATTGTTTTACACATTGAGTTTTGGTTAATTTGTAACAGTACATTGTCAAACATGATGTGGAATGAAATACATTTGTTTTCTTTGTTGAGAAGAGAAAAAGCTTTTAGGATAGAACTTGAAAGAACAAGAATATACAGACTGATGGGAAGATGAATATAATTTATTAAAAAAAATGAAAAAAAAATAGCCATAGAAGACGTTATAAAAACAGTAAAAAGATCTTCCTCATGAGGACACCTGAATGGTAATAGCAAACCATTTCCAAAACATTAAAGAATAAGTGCAAAGAACATGATATAAGTGGAGTTCTAATGCACAAATCCATTCTATCTACCTTTTATTTGACACAGTTTTAGAGTTTTGATGGGACTGATTCTACATTGGGGTCTTTGGAAAGAACAATGGGATATACATGGAGGAAGAAATGAGCTGGTTTATTTCCAAATTCTCAACACAATGATGGGTTTAGTAGCAGGCTCACTCTCAAGCTGGCCAATGTAAGTTATGTTTAGGCCTTTAAGCTAATGACTAACTGACAACAAAGTCCCTGATTTATTTCAGTGTGTGATATTGCACATTTAAGGGAGGGAGCAAGCCTTTATTTCTAATCCTATTAATCTAACCCCTAGAAAACTAGGGTTAAATTCCATGATTAAATAAATAGCTTTCCTCAGAATCTACCAATGTCAGCATTGTTTAAGAAAATATTAAAGATTATTTATTCTATTTTTGAAGCCCTTAATTCTCAAATATAAACTGTCTGAAATAAATGGAAACAAAGCAACATGAAGTACTAAACCACTATCACCACTCCCATCACTACCAGTGATAACTTAAGAATACTAATTTATTTTTTGTAAATAAGTTGTGTTTCCTGAAAAAAGTTATCTTCTTTTATATCTATATCACATTGATGGCTAGCTGAATATAAGTAATAAATGATGTTTTATGCTACGCACTATAATAACAGTTTCCTCTATAGATAACAGTTTCCTAGGTAGCTGGGATTACAGGCACATGCCACCATGCCTGGAAGGGCATATAAAAATTACAAAATGGTACATCATTTTTTTTTAATAAAAGCAATTGAATATCACAATTAAGTTGACTAGAGTGAATGTGTTCATGGACATGTACAAATGACAAAAGAGGCAAAATAACAGAAAAAAGATACACACACACACATATATATATATATATGATGTCTATAAGTAAATCCATATCATCATTTATAGTAATGATTTTGATACTACTGATGCTGAACTTAAAACCCAGTTTCATTGATTCCTATATAATTATTTTACTTTATTAACTTTTGTTCTTCAATGCTTTAATTTCAATGGAAAAATAGAGTCATCTGAAAATGGAGCATGCGATTAGTTACTTTTGTATCTTTCAGAACGCTAAATAGAGTATAATTAATGCAGGAGACTGAACTAATATTTGGTTTAGAATGCATGGTGATCAGTTTCAGGAAAATCACATGAACAAGTGATTTAAATACAACATGAGAAAAAAGTTTCAGTATTCTAAGTATACTTTTCTTAGAACCTTGTAAAGTACTCATGGATATGCTTGATTTAAACATGATTTTGTTTCTGTGGGTCCTTTATTATACTACAGCTAAAGAGCACACTAAAAATTCACATGATACCAAGTCACTAGGGATGCTTTCAAGAACTTTATTCCCAAGGATCAGTAAAAAAAGCACAATGGCATTTCAGGGTGAAGTTTTATAGAAATTGATAGTCAATTCATACCAATATACAACACATCATTATTCAAACAGGTCTATGGCATGCATGCTAATGAAACATATAATAAAATAGTTCAGATATTAAGATGCTCTGTTTCTGGGCTAAAGCACAAGACTCTGATAGTGGACACAGGAAAAGATTATCCATTATGTTTACACTGAACAAGGAATCGGTTTGCAACCATAATTGAAGCAAAGAACAGAGCTTAAACTATTTTTCTGGAATATAGGTTGTATCAAAAAAAAAAAAAAGAACAAAGAGTTGTAACAAAACCATTGCTGGTATGAAAATAGTTTAAGCAGATATTTGTCCAGAGGTTTTGGAAAAGTAGCATCAAGCAATGCTGATTAAGTGTTGTCATCATTTCCTTAAAGAAGAGGAATAGGAAACAAATATTAGAATGCCCTCTTAGTGTACTGTTTCTCAAAATGTGGGTCAAAAATATCTTAAGAGTAGCTTTATTCTGAACATTTTAAAATATGCAGCTTTTTGGGCCTTCCAATGGATACATGAGTCATAAATCCAAGGTGGGAGGTACATGAATATTTTTAAAATATACTAAAGCTTGAAAATACCCTGGATTGGCCTTAAATGGCAGAGTAATCATTATGTGAAAATATCAATAATGGATTCAGTCATTCTCAATGAGTTGTTTTACTCAGGCTGAAGTGTATAGAAAAGAGAGATTGAGGAAATAGGCAGACCAGATTAACAGTAGTTCTTAAGTAACCATGACCTATTTTCTTGTCCTGGGGGGTGGGGGGGAGTGGAGTGAAGAAAGTGGTACCAAAAAAAAATAATAAAATTAAGAGCACAGAATTGTTTGAAGAATTCAAAAGTCTTTAAAATCCTTAGATATCAACATCATTATCAAGAATTGAAATTAATGACACTTATCTAGATATTAACAAGACAACTGAATACATCCATTTCTGAATTATTTTAGCAAACAACAGTGCTAGAAGTTGGTATGATCCCCAGAGGAAGATTCTAGGAAGACAAGATAGCAAATAAATAAAAGTGTCTTGTGTGCCAGGTGATGTTACAGAACCATGCCCAAACTGGAGAACAGAGAATGTTTTCTCAAGGAAACAGGGGCCTAAGATGATTAGAAGACAGAGCTAGCTAGGAAAATGATATAGGAAATAGATTTCAATTAGAAGGGAAGAAATAGGCTTTAATTAGAAGGAAATAGCATATGCAACATTGACTAGTGATTCAGAGAAAAATGACTCTAGATTAAGAATTCCTTGATGTAGATTCCTATTCCCTCACTTACTAGATTTGTGACCTTGGGCAAATCACTTCACATCTTTAAACTTCAGCTTCTTCATCCTAAAATGGAATAATAATAATAATGATATTATGTCAATGGGATATTGCTAGGATCAAATAAGAAAACACAATTTTCTTTGAATAGCAATGTGCACAATGACTGGAAACATGGAAGCCATCTTCTCTGATGCCTCTAGCATTGCAATAGGTGAAGGGAGAAAGAGGTAGAAGAGAAGAGATTGATGTGTCATTTTAGAAACCAGAGAAGTATCTAAGACAGAGCTTAAAGTCAATGAATGAAAGGAGAATTTTAATAGCTTCTAAAATATTCTATTCCATTCACTAATCCTCATTAAGTAAACCAGAGATAAATTAGGGACACATTCATCAGACTAGAGTCTCCTCTTTGAACTATAGTTTGAAACAGCAACTAGGAATCAGCACAAGCAGCTCACTTAAGCCATGTAGGTGGCATCAGTTAGCAAAATTAAAACTTTCTCTGGCGGCCATAATCAGAACACTAATCTTGTCATAGAAGCATCAGTGTAAAGTCACTGTAGAGATAATAATGTTATGCAATTAAACAAAATATTTGCCTCTAGATATTTTCCTTAGAAACTTCAATAACTGACCAAATCTTTTCACATGATAAAATGTTTTCGTTTCAAAATATAGTTTGAAGTGAAAGAAATTTATACATTTATTTTTATTAACTTTTCTCTTTTTTTCTCTTTGATGCTTTTATTCTTTGATTATTTTTATTGCTCTGGATATTTGATCAAAATGAGAAGAGTTTCAATGCTTATATAAAATTCAGTGTTTTGAGAAATAATTGAAGACAAAAAAATGTGTGTTTACTCTGGGTAACTTGAAATATTTATTTTTATCATGTGTCAAATTCAATATTTTTGCTTTTGAATGTTTTTCCTTCATCCATTTTATCTCACCAATGTTTCTGTATGGATAATAATTACACAATTTAAAGTCTACTTATTCCTCAGTTTCTTTTATGGCTCAACACTACTTGGAATGCCATTTAAAAGTTTTCATATACTACTGTAGTAGCATTTAGTGATACCTTATTATATTTCAGGAGCTTCAAGTATGAGATTATGAAATAACAATGCAATGGCAAGTGGAATAAAGCCAAGTCATGATCATCTGTTGCTTGATAGCTGCAGCGGTAATGTTTTGCTTCCTTAGACCAGCTCTGTGGTTGAGTATTGGGTATTGCTCCTAGAAACACTGCCTCTAATTTTTGAATCATTCTTCTCAAAGAACATTTGAATTATTTCATATCCTTTATGGGATTTATGTTTAGATTAGAAACTAAGAAAACATATCAAAAACAAACAACAACAATAACAAAAAGATTCCCAAATAGAAATACATCAGGTAAATCTTTTAAGGAAATAGGAACAGAAATTACACAAGTTATGTTTGAATGTCGCAAGATTGTATTTCATAATGAAAAATGGCAACCAGATATTACGGTGCATATAGGAGCATCTGTCTTGCCTGTGCTAACTTCAAAATAAAATGCTTCATGAAGATAATATTTTGGGGTACCAAATTCTACCTATATGAGTACCACAAAAACATAACACAGGAAATGTTGGGAAGATTGACTGTTGTTAAATGTATTGCGAAATGAAAAGAAAGAAAGTAAACAGCTTAGAATTTAAATTCACAGTTCATGTCAAACTACAACCATCTGAGAATATCCACATCATAAAGTAGCTCAAAGTCCTCTTACTGCAAAAAGGATGACAGAGCCACACATTAAAATTCTAGTCTTATCCTGAACAATTTCTGAATTTGAAAGAAGTTTCAATCTGTATCTTGCTTTGTAAGACATGAGACCATTGATTAGGGAGAAAATGAAATTCTTTCACATGGAAATGTGGGAAAATTCAGATTACTAAAAAAGTATTTTCAATTTCTAAAGTTACTGAGTCTCTTTTGCTAGCAGATTCAACTATTTACTTCCAACTGAGGAAGGTTGACCTTTATGTCTTTCATACCAAATTTATACCATATCTAAGATTGCTAACTGATAAAAAGTACCAATTTTCATCCTTCCCAAAGCTATTAATCTGACTAAATTTAGGAGCCCAACAGGTTCACGGGAGCAAATTTTCTAGTCAAAATGGGGAACATGAGGTTTCCTCAACATGAGACTCATATGATTGGGTAATTTAAGTTTGCAGGCACGTAGAAAATAAGTGTGAATGTGGATTTTATAAGTTCCTCTTATAAGGAACTTAAAAAAAATTCCTTTTATGAGGAACTTATAAAATTGTTATTAAAATATGAATAAGAAATAATTTAATTCAAACTGGTATACATGGAATGATAAGATATTCTGAATTAAATGTGCTTCTTTAGACAACTGATATAAATTTTAAATGCTTCTTCAATTAGTTGACCAAAATCTGAACCAAAAGGTGATTTTTATACTAGAAATGTCTTCTTTTAAGTAGAATGAGTATCTACTGAAATACAATATTAATGTGATTTTTTTTCATGACTTATAAAATAAGCCACTAATTATAAAAAAATATATATAAAAAGTGTCTGACACTTGTATCACCATAATGAAGAGAAAAACATTGATGAGGACAGTGTCACATTATAAACAAAAAGTGTCTAAAATTTCTGTTCTCCAATCTTGAGACTACAGAAGTTGAAACGGCAGTAAAATTATTTAGCATTTTAATGAATGGGAGCAAATAGTAGCACTTTACTACTAGAAAGAAGAAGAATATGCACTTCAATGTGAGCAGAAGAATTTAAGTTAAAGAGTATATTGCTCTAGCACTCAGAGACCAACAAAATGAAAGGGTGATATGATCTTACTATGAATGATAACAAAATACAAGGAAAACAACTGATGACCGAGTTACTCATGGATTCTTATCAATCCCAAGACTGAATTTGGTGATTTACCTCATAAACCCTTAGATGAAGAGAATGGTGATAATACTTGATGAAGGAATATGCAATAATAGCACATCAATATTGCAATTTCCTTGTAGTTCTACTTAAAATTGTTTTGGTCATTTCTAAGTTACACTGCATATAGGGGGTAAATGCCCACATCTTTCAGAGATATTGAATGCTGTCTCTGAGCTAAAACTAACTAACCCCTGTGCATTCAGGAAATCATAGAAAACATCTGAATGCAGGGTATGAGGGCTGGCTAAGAAATGAATGAGTTTTTGTCCTGAGTCCATACTATAACTAACACAGTGATGCCTCCATCCTATACTTAAATTATTTCACCAGATCATTGGTGTATATTTGGTAAATTCACCCTGAAACTGAATCAATTTCTTTTTGTCTTTGTGGCTCATGAACAAAAAGCTATAAAAACAAAGCAATGGTCAAACTAAAGCATCTCCCTCTAAAAAAGAGTAAACACCAATCTTTACCATTTCCCTGGAGTAATGTAGCCATTAGTGCCTCCATAAAAACATGGATGAATAAAAACTAGAGTTTACAAACACAAGCGGATTTAAATTTCCTGTTTGGTCAGTGTAGAACACAAATTAATCTTAGCAAACAATACATTTAATCAGATCATGATTACAAATAAAGTCAATATAGTCTCTGCACCTAAGAAAATCAAGCAAGACTCTAACAAGTAGCATTGGTCTAGCAATGGTCAACCAAACAATAATGAACTTTCTCTTTCAACATTTCAATAACCAGAGATCTTAAGCTAAAGTTGCCCCTTGCTAAGAACACAAGTAAGGGTATTCTCTTAAACTTCTTAAATTTCACCATCTTGTTTCAGTATTCTTTTAAACTTCCAGGTTTACAGCACAATTTAGTCTTTAAGAAATAAGATCATCCCAACACCTTGTGAGACTTTTGGGTTGACTACATGAGTGGCATCAAACTGAAAGTGCCTGGTAAAATAGAATCATTACCCCCCACCCCCTTGTTTCCCGCTCCCTCCCCCCCACCCGACAGTTTAAGAAGAATGAAGTTTATCAAACTATAGAGTACACCTAATCTTTCTGACAATTGGGAAGGATTTTTTGTTGCACTTTACAGCTCCTGTTACAGCTCCTGTCAACTTAATCCTCTGAGAAGAAAGTCTGAGTCCAAAAGTATCAAAAAATTAAAATTGTATCTTAACACATAATTAAGATTCTGTTCATTTGTATGTTGAATGAAATATTGATAATTTTGGACTGGGATTAGGAAGATCTTTATTTTTATTATATAAAATATACATCTATATATTAAAACTGAATATATTATATATTTAAAATTCAGCTCTTGATACATAAAACTAAAGCAACTTTATTTTAAAACAAAAGCTTAAAAATCTGTTTATTGAAGAATATACTAAATATTTACTATTTTTATATAGCAGATACTGAAGATTATAAAGTAGTTATTTTTAATGTTCCATAATGTGCGCTCCTCCTACCCAACTGGCTATCGATCCAACTATCCATCAATCTAGAAGAGAGAGGTGGGCTAAAAGGATAAAATGATAAAGCAACACAAGTGTTACCATGCAAACATTTAAAATGATTTTTGACAAAGATTATCAAATGTAAGTCAAGTTTTTGAAAAAAGCATTTTTTAAGAAAGACACACATAAAAAACTAGTGAGACAAAATGAATTTTGCTAAATTTCCAATTATAAGCATTAAAAATATACTACTTGCATATTCATCATTTTATTCACTTTACAATTTGATCATTTGCTGAGTTATTTTGCACAATTAACATATACACATTTTGTTTTCCTATCTTCTCTGCAGTCATCGTACATTTATCTTCATGTAAAACTTATGCAAAATCCCCTTTATAATAGTCTTACTTTTCTTGATCATGAAAATTATAACAAATTCTTTTTTCCTGTTAACATAACCACTAGTTGCTGTATTTTACAAGACCATAAACTCCAACCGATTCTAGCCTTTAGCTTTGCTAACAAAGTTTGTAGTTTTATTTGACTATTAAATTGCATGTAAAAAAGAATCATTTGAATTCAGACAACTTTCTCATTCGACAAGAGCAAGATGCTAGATTTTATAATGATATAATGTAGCTGAGAAAATGTTTTAGGTTCTGCATAAGCATCCATAAATTAAACATTTAATCACTATCCTCAATAAGAAATCATTATTTCTTTTCACAGACTGATCAGTGAGTTAGTTACCCAGTCAATTTTAGATCATAGCTTAATGTAAGATTTTCATCTTGAGAAAATTAATATTTTTATCTGTATTTCCTGAATATAATTTTGAATTTTGACAGTCTGCACAAATGTGGATCACACACACATACATATGCACTCTCAAAAAATAACAGAATAAATTAGAAATTTGAAACTAAGATTTATTTATCTCAAAAAACTATCCTTAAAGGAGACTGAAAAAAGTTAAAATATGCTAAAATTGTTTTGTATACGACCATATAAATTACAGATAACTTTCTTCAACTTAATACTCTGCAAGCATACAGACACTCAAAACCATTTACTACATCCTATTCTATATAGTGTTGATACTTGCTACAAATTCAATAATGGTTGCACTAAGACTTTTTAATACTATTGGAAAGACTACTACTCAAGACTTTTTAAGGACTGCTGTAAACTAACAATTTCTATGGGAATTCAGACACTCTCTACAATATCAGACAAAGTTCTTTATTCTATTTTTTCGGTAAGTTTGCAAGAATTTTATAGTATATGTTCCCTTTATAACTTGAAGAAAAAGCAAGAACAAAGGCCAACAAAATGTCTGTTTTCAGTACTAATGTTTGCCCTGCTTTACTTGATAGCTGTGCCTTGGATACCTGGGTGAAAAGTATTTTTTTTTTCAAACCAGGTGTGATGGCACACCCCTGTAATCCCAGCTACCTGGGAGACTGCAACTGAGAATCAATTGAGTTCACAGGTTCAAGACAAGCCTGGGTAACATAGTGAGACCTCATCTCTTGAAACTAAAAAAAAAAAAAGTATCTTTTTCTTGGTATTTATGGTATTTAAAGTGCAAAAAACATATCTTGATGTATGCACAGGAAGTCAAACGCAACTAGCACATATTTACTAAGAACATATTTTTTTTATAAAACAGATTTTCTACAGCTTGTTCATTAGAAAAATATCATTCAAAAAGTTAAAGTTATGTAAATAGAGACTGTGAGAACATTCTTCCAAAAGAATAAAAGTATTAGGAATTGTTCAATTTGTGTGCAAGAGATGTTAAAACAAGAATCATATATAGACTCAAGAAAGATGAAAGATGTTGCACAAGAAATCTTAAATCTCTAGATTAAAGTCTAATGTAGGAAGGCAGTAAATATTTACTGAATACTTGCTACATCACACAATTGTGATGGAAAAATGACATAAACTAGTATTTCCAGCAGTTGAGTCTCTACTAAAGACAAACTTCATTTTTGCTGTTCCAATCCATCTTCATATTTTTTAGCACTTTCACAGTTCCACCTTTGTTTAGGGAGTGCATAAAAAAATATAAAAGATTCACTTGGGAAATTGACAGACATCTGTATGATGTTTTCTCTAGTCAAAAGAATGACTAGAAACATGCCTTCAACATAAAAAAGAGCATTTACTTATCAAAATAATTCTTAGTAAATCCTTCATAAATCATATCATTTAGGTTACTTGAATGTTTCTCTCAGAGGTATCAATCAGATGCAACTGTAAACTCAATTGCAAGAATTTCATTATCAAAAGATAACTACTTGATTTATGTGACACATCCAAATCAAGCTAATTTGATCAACACTTGATTAACAACTGCATTCTCAAACAAAACCAGTCATGACACAATCTACAAACATATACTGATAATACATGAGTTAAGTCTGACTCAACTCAGTCAAAAGCACCCTATTTCACTCTAAGTACTACTGGAAAGTGTCTTCACCAACCAAAGCCCATCTGTACACGAAGGAGGTGATAAGATTATGCTTTTGTACCTAAAGTTGTGGCCAGAGAATAAAGAAGGAAGATACAACTTTTTGACTTTTGATGTGTTTATTTTTCCTTATCAGATACCTGCTGTTGACAAAAACAAGTTAAAAATTATTCATAGGTTTTGAATGACTCTTGACACTTAGCAAGTTGAATTACTAATTCAACCATAACTTATCTTTGGTTATCACTTTAACAAAATTAAAAAGGGATTGTTTCAATTTTCAAAAATAAATGAATTTTTGAGTAGAAATTATAAGGCAATGATAAGTTGAACAAAACTGTCTTCACAATTTGTTATAATTACTCCCTAAAAATACCAAGAGCTTCATATGGGATCAAGATGTATGTTCATGTGGCTGACTGTAGCTTATAGTTTTAGTTTTATAAATGGATGTATCAAAGACAAATTTATGTTATGTATTTGTGTTATTATAGCAATATAAATAATAAGAGAATATTTCAATTCACAAAGAAAATCTGTTGTGCCAAACAAATACTTATTACATGGTAAATTAAAGATATTAAAAAAAACTTGAAAGAAACAAAATAATAGGAAATGTGAAATCTAAATTGTGTGTAAAATTGCATGGAGTGAAATTACAAAAAAAATTTTTTGCAAGTAGAATTGAGCAATAAACATGTCTTTGAAAGAGAAATTTCATTAGAATATATCCTAATTATTTTTCTTTCTGTCCATGGATATGTGTGCTAAGAAAGCCTTAGATATTATTTGTCTGAAACTAAAAAATCAAAAACAAAAACCACACATTTTGAGATGCATTCTACTTTAAGTCCTTACCCCCTGCTTCAGGGAAGCTCTCTCAGATCTCTGAATCAGTTTCTCCTTCAGCCTTGGAGATAATTGACAAAGCTCACCTAACTTATATGACTTGGACATCACACTTACCTGCTTGATTTGTGGTTACATTTACAGACACATACTGCCGTGCTCCTGGGCTCAAGTCGGACACTCCATTCACTGCCTCAATTTCAAAGGTATAGTTTGTGTGAGCAAGCAGATCCACCATCATGACAGAGGTGTTTTTCAGGCCGATTTGCTGGGGGAGGTACCTGACATGACCGCCACACTCCTCACACACACCTGCATGGGAGTTGCACTTCTTGCATGCAATATAATATGACACATCTTTCCTTCCACCAGTGTCAGCAGGAGGAATCCATTCCAGAAAGACACTAGTTTCATTAACATTTGAGATGGCATTCCGAGGAGCAGAGGGGGGTCCTGGTTTGCAAAGTAAAGTGAGAAAAACATATTTTAAGATAATAAAATTAGGCATCTCTTACCACCCAAATCCCTGGTCTGAGAAGAAAAAAAAATAGGATAGTAGTCAGTATTTAAGTAGGAGGACACAAGAGTCATCCGTTTGATTGGTAGTAATCTTTGAAAATTCTCATTTAGATGTGTAGGAAGAAAAGTGCGGTTTATATCCTATGATTATATCCTATGATTTCTCTTGGCATTGTTGTAGCACTATCAGTTCAAACTATTTTTGTGTACTATATATGTAAAACATTATGCATCACACCATTGAAGCAAATAGAATGTCACATGAAATTAAATAGTTTTAAAAAGTTACAATTCCTTTGCCAAATATGAAGAAAAATCATCTTAAGGTTTGAACTAATTACCTCCTCACTAAAGTTTGTTCCTAAAACCTTTGAAGTAAACATGAAGGATCTACTAAGCTATAAGTAGAGATAAAAATAAATTTGTTCTGTGCAGTTCTGTGATTACAATTCTGCAACAAATAAGATGTAACCTTAGTTTAACTCAAAATATGGTAAATATCTACCTGGCAAATCATTAATAGAATTTGAAATTCTCTGTATGTTAAAAAACACTGAAATTTAAATAGACGAAATTGCTATCTGTAAAAAATGTGCAATAAGTTTGTTTTATTTTGATTAAGTTTTTTTTGTGGTTCTGCAAATAGTGAATTTTGCTTAATTTTGCAAATCTGAAATTTATTTTAAAAATAACTCTCAAAAACTTACATAGGAAGAAAGGAAGTGCTCAGAATTGAAGGATCTACAGAACCAATTCACATACAAATAGTAAGTCCAACTATATGTTAATTTATATTTAAAAATAACAATTAGTATACTAAATGGAACTAAAATGGTTGACATATACTGTAAAAAATGTACCACTATACAGAATTATGTGATAATTGAGGAGGCTATATATGTATTATCAGGGGCAGAAAGTACATTGGAAATCTACTTTTTCTGAATTCTGTTGCAACTTAAACCCGCTCTAGTAAAACAAAGTCTTTTAAAAATGATATTGCATAATTTCTAAATGTATAGTTGATTTTCAGTTACTTGTCATTAAAACATCATTCAGTTATTTTTTGTAATACGGTCAGATGTTCTCAAAGAGAAAATATATTTATATTTGTTTCAGTCTTCCCAACAAAGAACAGAATGTTCATTTCAGATTTTCTTATATGAAATGAAGTAAACTGCTGTGGTATTTGAATAGACATGAGCATAATTTAAACTACTCAGGATGACAAATCTCAGCTAACTTAAAATGCATTTCGTAGTCTACATATAGACACTATCAATTTCTACTTTACTGCTATTGAAGTATAGATGCAATAGTTATAAGAACTATACCTACTATTGACAAAATACCATGTAAATTAAAAGACCCTGTGACTTTTTGACAAAACAATCCCCACCTAGGCTATATTTATGGTTGAACTCTGTGAATTTTCTCACACATACAATCTCACACACTTAAAAATAAGTCACTTCAAAGGAGAAAAAAAATTGCTATGTAAATACAAAGAGTATGTTTTACTATAACCTGTAGTGTATTTAATAGTGAAACATTATGCAGAAAAAATCTATAAATTCAAAGTGTCATGGGTCTGCTTTTGAGGAAAAAATAAAATATATTTGAAATATGTCTAATTCAGACAGATATCAAATTTCTGTTTTTATTTTTCTGCCAACTGAAACACTAGAATTAATACCTTCCTTCTAAAATTGCTTCTTCCTTTTTTTCCTGCCTCTGCTACTAATTGCCCCTCAATATTTGAAAAGACATCCAAGTTTCCTTAAAGTAAAAGTTTGATTCAAACTCAAGTGAAGCCCTAAAGTAAAGAAAAAAGTACAGGAACAAACTTATACCTAAAAAGTAATAAAATGGAATTTTCTGTCAATTTAATAACCTTGATGTATGAACCAAGTGTTGTGAGACATACCCTTGACAAAAAATCAGAATCTTAATTACTATGCTTGACTTTTATTTTTCTTTTATTATGTAGGTATATTAAATACTGTTTTCCAGATTTATACATTTTCAAAGTATGCATGCATATATTCCAGAAAAAGTATGGTAAAAGTAGGTGAAATCATACATGCTAACTCTAAAGAATCACCGTAAGAACAGAATTCAAGATTTTTATGTGAACTTCAATCCAGTCAACTGTTCGAGGATATCATATATCCTATTTATGATACTAAGAATGCAACTTAGAACACAGATATTCATAGATGATAGTTTTAAAACTTTTCTACCTGAGTTCCATAGACTTTTTGAGAAACGTATACAAATTAGTGTTCTTTTGAACACAGCATTAGAATTCACCTGGAGACAGAGAAAATACACTTGGAGACAGAGAAAATACAAACACTGCTATGAACTGAAATTCTAAAGTCTTAAGTAGTCCTGGAGACCAGAGTTCAAGATCTACTGCAATCCCAAACCTAATGCATTTACAAGAAGGGGGTGTTACATTTATGCTAAGAAAGAGTCATTTCATGACTTAACTACTTAATAACACTAATAGCCAGAAATTAATAAAAATTTTAAAAACTAACTTGACATAGTTTTCCTAATTGACCACAATTTTGTCCAGTCAGCATTTTCATTATTTTGGCATCATATTCTGTAACTAACTAAGTAATCTGTAACCAAAGCATATTACATTTGATCATAGTTTATGATTCCTATATTCAAATGAATCCTCACCAAAGTCTATATAATCATGCCATTTACTCATCTGAAGAGGAATTGTTTGCAGTTAATCAACATCTACCCCATAAAATTATCAGTCTTGTGTTAAAAGAATTATCCTTAGTAATGTAAAGCTAATTAATATTAATGATGTGAAAAAATATGAAAAATGCTCCACTGAAAGAGTGAAATTCAGACACAAATTTAGATAAAATTTCAATCTGTTTTTTATTACAGAAACTGTATACTAGTACTAAACCTCAAAAATCTTTGTTATCCATAACTTCTTGGAATCTAAAACAGTAAGATAGGAACAGATCATCAAACTTTAATGTTAAAAGGTATTCAATTTTTATCCCTTTCATTTTATTATTATTAATTTTAATTTGCTATAGAAAATATGATTGTGAAAAACTGAAAGTATGGTCATCAAGCAAACAAATATGCGCATTTGTTTCCTTCCTAAAATTACTAGAAATACAATAGCATGAAAAACAATAATATATGTGGATATAGTAATTACCAATTACAGATTTAAATATTTGGTATTCATCTACCCTATTTATTTAATAATCTGGTCATATAACTAAGGACACTCTTACCAAGATATATAACAACTTCTTGAAATTTCTAGCTAAAATGTCTTTATATTTTATTATTAAATCTTATTTGCCAACTCTCCTACCCCCAGCTCTCTATGTTTCTGTAGGATTTCCTGTCATCTTTATAAATAACCTTCTCATTGACCTTTGCAGCTTAATGAGACATATTAGAACAAGAAGGTAGACCTGCCATTTATAACATGATTATGTGATCAAGGCTGGTTTAGAAGAAGTTGAAGTAGAAGAAGAAAATGGTTTACCATGAACAAGGAAATGAGTTTATCAGTCATGTTTGGCTATAGTGAACACTAACAATAGAAGTTGCAAAAACAAAAGAAAAAAGTCTGTATCTGTGTCTGTGACATTGAATGTGAAATAGGGTAATTGAATATTTTTAACAGTGAGTGAAAAAAAGATGTTTAAAGCTTTCAATGTTTACTCAAGGATACTGACATTTGTTTAAAAAAACTATATTGAAAGATTGAACTTGATGCCTGTTTTAGGGGCAATGGTAACCGTGTGTAACAGGCTCTATCATTCTTTTGTATTCAAACTGGTGAAAATTAGCATCACCAAATATCCATGGGTTTCCTTACTTGTGCATGCCATTGTGGGTGGATCAGACTCCCTCCTGAAATAATCCTTTTCACAGACACAAGAGGTTGAAGCTTCCTCATGGGTATAACTGTGAGGTGGACATTTGCTGCAGCTCTGGCTGTGAGGTGAGGCTTTGAAGAACCCAGGTCTGCACACTGTCAAAAGAAATGAGAGACTAAGCTTTTCCCTGGAATAGAGCAGGGCTTGTTTTGTGACTAATGTCATTATTTTGACTAGTATACACAGATTACATAGAATACAATTTTGGCATTAATTTAAAAATCTTTCATAAGCTTCTGAATCATAAATACCAGACCATTAAAATGATCAAACACTTAAGTATTCAACTTAAATATTTTCAGAAAAATATATTTTAATATTTTATGCTACAGAAAATTATAGGAAGTTATATTTATTTACAAAAGACAAATACTATATGTATTTATAACCGAAGCAGTGCTTTGAGCATAATTTTAATTTACTTTGCTATTAATACAAATTATATTGAAAAGATGTGAATTCTACATTTGCTTACAGATGGTATGTCAAACGGTCCTCAAAATTTTGTTAATGAGTTTATAAAAAATTACATAGCAGGTGTTAAAATCTTCACAAATTCTGTTAGATTAGGGAAATGGAATGAATTAGTTAATGTATCATTGAGATATTGATTTCAGGAGTTGGAATTTAGGCATTTACTTTCCATTTCAATGTATTTTAGAATTTTTTTATTCTCCTGCAGCTATTCTAGTATCAATACTATTTAAACTATTAAAATTACAATTGTTAGATAAAATGTGTATTTTATTCAAGCTTGCATTAATATTATCTATCACAGTGTTTGACCAATCATAAATTATTATAATACATGAATAAATGAATAGCATGATATGAAGATTGTAGCAGAAATATTTAGACTCATATGAAGGAAATATTACTTAACCAACAACACTTCTAAGGTGCTGCTCAAGTAAGTGTTCTTTCTTTTTTTGTAAAACCAAATTTCAGTATTCCAATGGTCCAGGATGGATCAACTGAAGACCACAGAACTGATGGCTTATTCACTATTTAGGGTTTAGTTTATTTATTATCACCTATCAACTAATTAACTATCAACATTTTTTTTTTCTATTTTCAAGATCCACTACAAATATTTAAAGCATTTATTCAAGCATCAGCGAACACTTGCTAGGCTCAAAGATGACCTTGTATTTCAATAGAAATTTTTGACAGACATAATGAATTGGATCTAATTTTCATGTGCAATAACTGATCTGGGGTTTTAGTAATCCGTGCTAAAGCTTCCTGCCATCACCATGAATAATCAGGAATTGACAAAAATGAGAAGGTACTTTTTCAGTAGATCTAATTATAGTGATAGTAAAGCCTTAATGCTCTTATAAATTCAGAGAGAATATGAAAGTATTTGAAAGATAAGAAGAGCTTTTTGATAGTATTAGGGACATTTTTGTAGTTAAATGATTAGGGGAAGTTTTAAAATATCATTTTTCTTATAATAGGATTGCTGTAGCAGCCAATATCATTCTTAGGTAAGTTATCCAATTTTTCTTCTTTTATCCCTTTCAGTAAAACCATTTTGACTTTAAACATCATTAGCTTTCAAAGACATGAAGTGTCAATCCACATATTCTGTATATTTGGAAATCAATTATCATTCGTGAAACTAAAGTCATTTGTTTTGATTTTTATGAGTTCCTTCTAACTAAAACTATACATGGTATCTTATAACAGTGTTATACAACCATAAATGGGAAGCCTGCTAAAAGTAAATAATATAAATGTAAATAAAAAATAGATAAATATATCATTCATTCAGAAGTTCATCAAAATGCTTTCGTGGTTGTTTGTCCTAAGTCAGAAACTTTTCTTAGCACTAGGTTACAGAGGTAAACAAAATAGACATAATTCTGTCTTCTTCACAAATCTTAAAGATATTGTATATAGATACATATAAATGTGATTAGACTAAGGAAGGCTAAGATCATAGGAGTGAACACCTATAACTAATTCAGACCAAAATGTCAAAGGATGTCCCTCATGAAGCTCTTTCTTTTGAGGTAAAAAAATTAAGAAAATGATCCAATGTGATTAGGAGTTTGGCAGGGAAAAATCCTTGCAAAGAGTCAAGAGTGGTGCAGCACTGAATAATGGGGAGACTGAATGAAGGAAAGATCTAATTAACATATATAAGTCTTTTCTACTCCATAAACAAAATTAATTTTTATAATTTTAGAAGTTTGTAAGAAAAGTCAGAAACATATGCTTTTGAGGAAGACCTAACAATGGGGAAGTATGATTATGATACAGTACTTATGAATGAATTTTATCTAAAATGTGAGCAACTATTTATCAATAAATTATATATTTTATAAATTAGAACACAGGGATCTCACTTAGAATTTTCTTTCATCAAAAGGGTAATGTTTTCCTGTACAAGTTGATTAAATTTAATAGCAGTCTTCCTTGCTTTGCTTCATATTAAATACGATGAAAAGAAAAATATTTACAAAATATCATAAAAAAATTGCTTCAGTCTTTTGTGCTTTTCTATATTAAAAAATGCTTTGAACCATATGTTTTTCTTAAAATTCAAGTCAACATGAATGCTTGTTGCTTTGATAGGCAGGTTATGCAGTTTAGATATTAACTTTATTAACTTAAATGATTTGCAACAAAAAGAAAATTTTATAAGCTATTTTATTTAAATATCCATATTGTCTTGAATCAGCCAGTGAAATCTAGATTGGTTTATTCAGTCATAATATCAATCCAGTTAAGAATCATGAACTGAATGAACTTCCATAAAGAGACAAAAGTACCAAGACAATATTTAGTATAAAACTATATTCAAGGTCTCTCTTAGGATCTTCACCTGGAGCATTAAGGTTAAAAAATGTTGATTGAGTTAACAACCATTTCTCCCTGAGCATTTCATCTTAGCTAACTAACTCAGATGACAATAACGTAGGTACAACAAAATTATGTCTCCTTTGATATGATGAAAAAGTATATAGCACATAACTATTTTTGGAATAAAGAATAAGCCATTATTGGTAGGTCAAATAGATTGGTGATTATATTCCAGTTAAAATCAAGTAATAATTACAACAAAAGGAAAACTTTTCCTCAGTCTTATCAGAGAATCCAGACTGATAAAAATTTGAGTTTAACTAAAACATTAAAAAATTCTTTGCAGAAAAATACATGCATAAATGGACATTACCAAGTTTTGGAAACTATGATATATTTTAAAACAAAAAAACATACTTTACAAATGACCTGGTTTTAAGAATGCTCGCTAGCATATAGCATCTAGTACATTTTGAGCTATGAACATCAACACAATGAAGTATACAAAACACATTGACATATAGTTATCCTAAACCCATTTTGTCAGAATTGTACAATGAGAATTAAAATGAAATCAAGCCATTTTGCAACTTTCAATCTATGTGCATGAAATGTTGTTCTTTGAAATGAAAGTCTGTGAATTAGTAAAAACAAATGGCTAATGCAGCTCAGTTGGCAAGAAACAGTCATTTATTTGTCCCTAAATTTCAGTGTTCAAGGCCCTGCTGGGCCTCAAATTAAGCAGTATCATGTATCAACATTAGAAGCATAATTCTTTATTCAGGGTATGGGGAGCTCATGTTCAAAATCACTTGATAAAGTCTGTCCTTTAATAGTATATCTTATTATTAATAAATAAATAATGCATTACCTCAAATGTACTTCAGGACATCATATATTGCATTATTTTTATTGTGCATACTGAATTCACACTAATTTCATACTCAATAGTGAAAAAAATGAAAGTTTTTCCCCTAATAGTGGATACAAGACATGGATTTACACTCTATCAACTACTATTCAATTTACCATTGGAGCTTCAATTAGGCAAGAAACATAAAATAAATACAAATTAGAATTAAGGAAATTACTATTTTCACATTATATAAATTTATATAATTATAAAACCCCTGAAGATCACACTTGAAAAAAATTAAAAATAATCAGCACAATAAAGGGGTAGACTTCAAAATCAATATATATGAATAGATATACCATTTTTTAAAAGATTCTATTTTGATGATGAGCATTATTATGAACAGGTTTTATACTGTAAAGTTTATGTAACAAATTGCAAGATTTGTTAATAGGACTGAATCATATATCTGTAAAAATATTAACTTGTAATATTTTAACTTACCATGCTATAAACATGGCATGTATGTATGTTTGACTAACTCAACAAGACACATAATTAATACCTTTCCACTCTATGCATCAACTATGCAATCTTATAATCTTAAAAAAAATGAACGAAATAACAATTTAAATGCTACAAGAAAAACTTGTAAAGCACAGTTCACATTGGAAAAATTTCAGGCCATCAGTTTTTCTATTCACACAGAAAATTCTTGTTAATATCTAAAATGTTACTTTGTGTTTAAGTATGCAGTTTAGGATTTTATGTACATATGCTCATAAAATTAACTCACAAAAGTGTTTCAGTACTATGAATCAGGTATGTTTTTTTCAGAAGCATGTAAACAAGGTGAAAAAGGCAGAGACTTGAAGGTACTAAAATAAGTAATTACGAAAACAAAATAGATATAGAAAGTCGTAGTAGGTAATATTCATGAAATTATTTTTATACTTAAATAGGAATACAAAGTAACTTAGTAGATAACAAGTAGGGCTTAAGTGAGAATATTAGTGGGTGACTTTCAAAATAATAAAGAATTTTTTCAAGCATTTGTGTTAGTAAAAACATTACAATGAGCTATACATGCCCAGTGTTGTATGAAACAAAAAGAAATCCAGAGAAAGCTGTAGCAGGGAGAATAAAGATAGTTGTATTAAGAATGAAGTGAAACGTGTAATGGGTAATGGCTAAACAGATCATGAAAATTCTTGAAGGCCCATGTAAGAATTAATCAGTTACACTCAGGAAAGTAATATAAACATGTTTAAAGGATCACTTTGACTTCTGCCCTGAGAACTATGTTTAGTGGACACAGAATAAAATCAAGGACAACAGCAAATGGCAAGTACTACAATTCAACAGAAGGATACTGATTTTATTCCAGGTAGTATTAATGATGGAAATAGAGTGAAACTGCTGGATTTTTTTCATGTAATTGTAGATAAAGATAATAGTACTTCTTGTTTGACTGTCTCTGGAGTTGAAAGAAAGGAGTAAAGCATAATTTGAGTAACTAAAAGGATAAAACCTTACAGAAAAGTGTAATCTGTTCCGTGTGGTACAGAATTTCAGGGTAAAATCAGGATTTGTTTTGGACATGCTAAATATGAGAAGTAGGAGACACTCAAGTGGAAATGTTAACTATGCAGCTGCATAGATAACTCCAGAGTTTGGAGAAATATGTGCTAGATTTAGAATGAATATTTAAGCCATGGGATGGAATAAAATCTCTATGGGGAAGAGTGTTTAAAGAGAAGAGACAACCCTCCACATTCAACAGCTAGCCCACAAAATTTCAGACACTGCTGGATGTCTAAGTACATAGAATATAAATTTTATCAAGAGCCTCAACACATAACTCCAAGTTTTAATGTCCTTGGTAATTTTTAATAAACACCTTTTCATTTCCTTATTTAGTACTGTCAAGAAACCTCTGAAGTAAACAATATCATCTATATGGTACAATGAAGTCAACTATACTCCTAAAATGAAATACATGCACCAGCAAAGCTTGGAGTCATAGCCACTTATCAACAAAGAGAAGTCTGCATTCCAACTTGTTTCTATACCTTACATTCGATTTACATTTGGATAGATTCTACCTCTGAAAATCTTCTTTTCTAAGAAAACATTCTGGTTCACTTGCTCTCTTACCTGTCTTTTTTGGTTCCTGAAGGAAAGTCCGCACTTGATGGAGGAAGCACTGCTTAGCTTTGCAACTTCACTTTATTTTTTTTTAATCAAAGATAAACAAACCAAACAA
The DNA here is from genome assembly GCA_004024945.1 of Uropsilus gracilis. NCBI lineage: Eukaryota > Metazoa > Chordata > Mammalia > Eulipotyphla > Talpidae > Uropsilus > Uropsilus gracilis. The sequence goes on along the minus strand of PVHY01001514.1, from coordinate 21,932 downwards.
TATCTTAAATTATCTGGGGAACATTTTGATTTTCTCTCTTTAGTATTCCATATCATTACATTTTTATCAATAATTAGTATGGAAAACAACAGGGTCAAAATTTTTTAAAAAATCCTTCTTGGGAAAGCCACTGTCATTCTTAAAATTTCTTATTAAGAATGTACTAAATCCATAATAAACAATAATTATGTTAAGGATATTTAACATCATTAAGCATAGTATTGTCAGTGGTAGATGAACATATAAAAACAAAGAAATAAAATTTGATGACCTATATTCATTTTTTATACATTTTGGATATAAAAGTAATGCTATTTTCTGTAGATTTATCAATGGATTATATAAACATCAACCAATATATTATGATCATAAAATACATCTAGCTTTTTCAAAATTTATCCTATATGTCAATATTAAAAATTAATCTGCTGGCAAATCTGATGGAAATAAAAACCTGATTTTTCAAAAACCAGATGTGTTATGGTTTACAAGAACTGATGAAACATAAGATGAAACATACCATGAAGATTTGGCTCTGAACCTGCAGAGAAATACAGATTCTCAAATTATGATGTGGTTTGGACAATTGGAGCAATTTGTGGTTAGGAAATATGGCATTTGGGAGAACTTATTTTGATGATTCATGTCAAATGAATTTACTCCATTTACATTTTAGGGCCTTAGTCTAAAGTAGGAAGAACTTACTAACATTCCTGCTAAGAAGCAGTTCAATATTCTTGATAGATTTCATTTTTATAAACACACAAATAGTAGAAAGTTTATGTTTTATAATATGTTTCTTACATAGGCTCAGATTTTAAAGTTGACAATGTAATTATTCCTAATTCTGATAAATCAACTTTTATAGTAGACTCTTTCACCTGAGTTTTTCTAGTAATTCCAAATCTTTCACATTTTTCTTAAAGGTATTTGTATTCTTAAAGGTTTTTGTATTCTTAAAGGTAACTGAAACTATGCCTAGAAATAGTCATCAAACTAATAAGCTATACAATTTAAAAGATTTCAATAATAAATGCCAATATTTTTAAACCATTTAACATGGGTTATTTTGCTAAGAGAAATCAAAGAATTCAGTGGGAAATCACTTTTATACTTACCCAGATAATAAAATCAAAACCTGACAAACATTTATTGTTTACTATATGGCAATCATATTGTGTTTTTTACCAATGTCATCACATTCTACTTTCATTTTCATCCTTTGCCTCAGAATCTTTTCTATAGAACTTAGTACATCCCCTTTCTATTGATCCTATCTCTCTCTCTCTCTCCCACAACTCCTAAAAACCTATTATGATGCTTGCTCTTTCCCCAACTTATCAACAAACTCAGTCACTTGCAGTTTATTTTATATTTCCTTTAACTTTCTACTCTAATAAGCTGTTTTGCAACCATCCCTTCCAGGTAGATTCATCATTCAGTCTAGCAGCTTAAAGAAGAATGTCAGCACCGTTAGCATCATCTTCACAGGATTTTTAAGTGAACAGGAATACAGCCAGCAGGGAAACAGCCACTTGAGTGTCCCTCTACCCAAGGTGATGTCACCCTTTTGCTCTGTCCCTCATAGTCCAGGTGTGCCCATTTATTCATGAGTATACCCACTGGGCCATGTGTGTAAGATCAAGGGGAGGGTTATCATTGACAATAAAAGAAAAAGATGAAACCTGAAATGTAAAAATCTTTGTTTTATAGCCTAGTTTTCACTATATTCTTCTCCAACATTTATACTTCCTTTATTGTCTAAGTTTCTATCCAAATTAAAGAAAGTTGAGCTTGTAACATAAACTAATAGAAATGTCAAACACAAACAATTCTGGTCCTAATCATTTAAGAGCTGCTATTGCTTAGTCTTACCCCATAAGGTTAAAAAAGTAAATATTTCCCTCACTCTTCTTTTTGTAATCTTCTACAAATCCCACCCTGACAAATCCATTTCCCACTGTCTTCCATAAACATGTTATAAAGTATTAGCCTGCAGCAAGCTGAGTGGCAGCTGTTCAGCCCACTGTTTGTGTTTCTTAGATTTAAAACTTCCAGAGCATGATTTGTGCAGTTGATTCTGAAAATCATTATGTTACTTAATCTTTCCTTTCACTTTAGGTTTCATAGTCCTTCTTAATTTTTTTCATTAACAAATATTTACAATTTTCAAAATATACTAACAAATATATCTAAGCTCTCAATAACCAATTTAAATATGCCAAGGATACTGAAAATTCTGAGATCTGCCTTGGCACTGGTCCTAATGTAGTATTTTAAAAGAAGGTTGTGGTTTATTATGTCCAGTTATTTAAGAATATTGCAGGATAGAAAAACTCTTCCCTTCTGGTCTGCTGGATTCTTCTAGGTAAATGAATTGTAAATGAAGGAAATAAATAAACATTATGCCAATGATTGCATCACTTACTCAAAGTCAGCACCTTCCTATACTTATATACTTTTCACCTTTCATATGTGTAAACAAAAAATTCCCTTATATTTAAGTATAGTTGAAAAGCAATCTTGAATCTTGCCATTAACTTAGATATCAAAATTACTGGCTTACAATTTTATTTTTAATAACACTTAATCCAAACCATGTGGTGAACAGAGAATACGTTTAAAATGTCATCCAGTTCATCCAATATACAGTAGAGGAACACCCATGTTTCCTTAATGCAAATTCATGTTAAAGCAAGATTTTTGGTTAGTCCAACAATTAGAAAAGGTACTGGAAAAATTTAAGAATGATACGTAGTTGTTCATACTACACCACTGTCACCTTCCCACCATGCTTTCCTCACATAGATAGTGTGTGATATAGCTATCACTAAACTCATCTCTTCTACTCCTTATTCATCCAATTTACTACAGTTGCAATTCAATCTAACTTATGCAACAGTTTGAATAAGTAGTCTCATATTACATATTTTATTTGAGGTCACTCACTGTTAATGATTCTCTGGTAATCAAATATCTATCAAAGATGTCAAAAAGCAAGATCAGTAAAAAGAGGCAAAATATCACAAGTAACTGGTAAGCTAAAATAGCTAATGAAATTAAACTTGTTCATGCTCTAGCTCTGCTGTTCTTAGCATTTAATCATAAATAACCTGGTTATACGTGAACTATATACATTTATCACAGTATATAAAATACTGTGCATTTTTATAATTGAATACAATGAAATGTTTAGCATTCAATACAATAGATTATATCAGGCAACTTAATATTATATTACATGTTGCCAGGAGCTCACAAATTTATTAGTGTAACATGAAACAGCTTCCAGCAATTTTCCTTTTTCCATGGTTCTTTCATGTAAAATACTTCTAATCATTCATACATTGTTACACTGATACAGTTCTTTGAAGAGCAAACTATGGAAACAATGATTAGTGGTATTTTTATCATTTGGTCAGCTATTTCAGCTGTTTTTGCTGTCATAATAGAAGGAGTCTGATTAATTTTCCTATATTTCTTTGATTGTTAGATGCATAAACAGTGTGTGGCAAGATGTCCGGTCAGCTGGAATAAAAGACACACTTGGAGAGAAACAAAGTTGTTTTTGCCATGTGATGAAAAGCATATTTTATAATGAAAGATGAAAATGGGAAAAGTTTTAAATTGAAGTTTCAAATCTGATTGTGTGAAATAGTTTCCTTTATGAAATTGTTTGGAGATCAGGAATAATGATCCATCAATGTGGAATAGAGTCTTCACAGAGATAATAAAAAGTACATTCCAACTAGCTTTGGTGAATTTCAAATTCCTCTTGATTATTTTTCATTTTTTTTAAGCTACTTCTAGTTCCTCCTGAGAAAAAGAAAACTAAGAGATCTGAATACATAGGATGCCTACGGGCAAGTTTCAGGTTGAAAGGAGTCTATTTCCTAACCTAGAACAAAGAAGTAGAGATATGGTGGATGCTCCACTTTTATATCACAAGAGTGAAGGTTTTTAAGACAGGTCACAAAAACTCTTTGAAAGCTCAGATGTAAATATCAAACTATAAAATGTCTAGGAATAATTAGAAACATATGACTAGAATAACAACCTGGCCTCTTTTTCGTAGGAACGTTGTAAACACATGTAAAAACTCTACTACTGTCTACATTACTTTAACAATATATTTTTCTTTCAATATATTTTTGAATGTCCAAACTCATCAAAAACAGGAGTGAGACTTTAATAGAGAATTTCAAGCTATGAAATTTAAATACATAAAGATGAAATTTTTATGAGATAAAATATTTTAAAATGATGGGTAAAAAGAGAAAAAGTGTCTAAACACAAAAATCTAGAGAGCAAAAGAGATATCTGCCCTGGCAGCCCAACCAGAGATGCCCTGTCAGACAAATATATGATGTTTTCAAAATTTTGACACACTATCTTTTATCCTTACTTTGCTTTTATACTCTAACCAACACATATTCTTAGGTAAATTGTATTTTGGACACTTGCATAACTTTTATCATATTACCATGTTTTGTGATTAATCTGTGTCTCCATTTTCCCAAACACTCCTAGGAGATAAGAACTGTGCCAAGTACACTTCCACATTCCTATTTGAAGTCAGTCAAATTTCAGCTGAATTAACTGAGTATTACAATATTTGCAGTTGCCTAGAGCATACTTTATGATTTTTATAAGTTGTGTAATTTCAATAAGTTTAATTTGAACAAAATCCTGATAATTTTCCATATTGAAGAAGACATTTCTGAGTATGCACCAATATTTTCACCCTAAAAAAGAACAGATTGTACAGCAGCTGAAACACTGTGCATATATGTAAATATGACAGATCTACTGGCTGTTCCTATAAACAAAAGAAAGATCCCTGAATTTTGTGTTGAAATGTCTAATCCTTCAAAGAAAGATCTGCTCCACTCCATCACATCATTAAAATAAAAAAACAAAACAAAACATTTTTGTGTGTGTGTGTAGCAGTGACTACTATTTATCACTTCCTTAAAAATATCTGCTATACCCTGTCTTCAATGTAGAGTCCTGCAGTATGTTCCCTCTACTTTAAGGAGAGCTTATATTTTAAGGTAGTAGAAAATATTTTAAATTTATGATTATGTAATTTTCCATTTACTAAAAGACTATTAGCTAACTATTCCTTGGAACTGTGGCATTAATGAAGTGACATTTGACATATCATGCTATGATTTATTTTAATAGTCATTTTTATGACTTTGGCTGTAAAAATGAAACACTTTAATATAATGTTATTTATTCATTCATTCATAAGCCTTTGAGTATGAAATGTGCTGTGGAATGATAATAATACAATGTAAAAAGACAGATTTTAGTTTTATCATGACTCTCATAGTTTTTCATATTTAAGGCTGAACCATATCCATACAATATATTTTTCTCTTGTATATAGCAGTTATCAATGTTTGCTAGATTGCAGTGTCCTCCTGCTCTTAAACTGCACTGATACATCTGTGGCCCATTTAAGTAATGTACTTTGGAAGCACTGAAAAGATATTTATAATACTCTAAAAAGCAGTGATTTCTGCTTTAAAATGTTCACATTTAACAGTACTGACTTTCTCAAATAAAAAAAAAAAAAAAAAAGAAATCAAACACTATGACCTTGCTAAAACACACAGACTCATCATTTTTTCAGAGAAGCTCGCTGGCATGAATAAACCATGAATATTCCAAATGCAAGAAAAGTATAATAATCAAAGTTACAACATAACAAATTTCTTCATTTCTTTCCTTCAAGCAAGTACTATAGGATTTTTCAGAATCTATTCTGTATCTTTCTGGCACTGAACAAAGGTATTTTGAAAATCTCTTGGTACAGTCTTAGGCACTGAGAATGTACAGATGAGTAAAACTTCCTTAACAGATTCTGTCAGTTTTAGGGCAAGTTACCGTCTTTGAATTCCTGTTATATAAACTAAGGTATAATATTTCATTTTTTCTCATTTTAACTTTGTGATAAACACTGTCTCTATTTAGCCTAATAGTTGGCACATAGTAACTGACTGATGCTACATGTTACTGTTCTTCATTTGGCAAATTTTGATCCAGCAAATTGTTTTCAAATGTGAGACAATTCTGAGAAGGCCATTATTCATATACATATGTAAAGAAAAATAGAATTATAATTGTCTCAGCTACATCAGGACACGTGGTTACACTGAATGACAACTCTAAGCATCTGGACCACGTGATCAACATAATGTCCACTCTCAGAGTTGAGGTGTAGTGCCATTTTTTTCTGGGTATAATTAAATGGCAAGAAAGGCAGTAATATAAAAATAACATATTTACTGTAATTCTAGTTTAACTTTTAAGGATTATGATGCACTTTAAATGATTTTATTTCCTTTTCTCTATATATTCAAATGTCATAGAAACATATTTTATATGAATGCCAGAAGAAAAGTTAATGGCAAAGCATTTGTCTCAATAATGAATGTCTATTTGTTGGAATAAATATCTATAGTAGATCAAAATCAGCTACAAAAAAATAAAATTAACATGATATTGGATATCAACTTAAGGTTCAACAAGATACCATGAAAACTACACCTTACATAATTATATAATATCACCAACATATTTCCGGCTTCAAATTGACAGAAAGCTGCTATTTTTCCCCTTAGAAAATGCATCATATCCCACATTTTCTTTTTTTTTATCTTATTGATCCAGATGACGCATTTTCAAAGTACATTAACAAGCACTTTGGAGAAAAAAAAAAAAAAAGCTACCACTATTTAAACATTTTTTTAAAAGATGGCATTCTTACCTATAATTGGGAAAGCATAAACTTTCACTACCAGTTAAAGATAACAAATTACATGCAATACCTATATTAAAAAGGTTGATATGGCCAGCATTTGGAGATCAAATGTCTAAAAATACATGGGAGAGAATTTAGCAATATTTGCCAAAATTCTACCTCTATCTCATAAAGAAACACATATTTACCAGGAGTCATGTACTTTAATGGCTAGTATGCCACTGATTTCAGTAGTGGAAAACTGAGAAACATCTCTTTTCTGGAATACTCTGTTTCAATGAAATAATTTATATCTCCAATAGTAAAAGGAGCAAATCCTAAATAATGTTGGTGGGGAAAAAGTTGTAAAAATACATATAAAATAGTTTTACAATTGATTAAATTTTGTAAAATAAGCATAATATTATAATATACTGGGTTTAAGATATACATGCATACATGTACACTATAAAAATGAAGTACAAAAAGGCATAAATTCAAATAGCACTTACATTTGGAAAAGGTTAGAACTCACATTGAATAGAGACTCAATTTCATTCATTTCATTTTTAGATGAGACCTGTATTTTCATCTATAATACAATGGATAGGCACAAAAATCAGAGTCTGTTAACATGGGTAGAAAAGTGTTGGAAAGTAAATTTCCCTAAAGTTAATCGTTTTAATTAGCTAAATAATTTTCATAGGTTTAAAATAACTTACTAATTGATTTTCTTATGTTGATGAAAGTTTGAGGCATGGTGAACAAAAGGAAATCTTATGACCAGTAAACAGTAGGAAATAAAATATTTCCTAAGTTATTTCTTACATAATAAGAGATGCTATCGCTCTGATGCTTGTTAATGCAATTATTAAGTAGAGGAATACTTAGAAGCATTCCACATTGGTAAAATATTAGCCAAAAAAACACAAGAAGAACAGTTTCCAAATTTAGCCTAATTAATCTAAAATTGGAAAAGAAAAATGTAATGTGCTTTGACCTTGTGGACAGCTTTTGCAAGATATAAAGTATCTATATCTTAATTTGAAGAATCTATCCACTCAAGTTCATTTACAGATTCTTAGGAAACACAGTTAAGTGTTTCTCATATATCCTCCTTTTTTTATTAAGGTAAGCAAAGAAGTCTTCCATTTTTCATATTGCTTAAAAATTCTGTAGCAAATTCAACCTGTAAAGGCATGCACTAATAAAACACATCTTTCAATATTTAATTCAGGAATTTCCAAAAGGGAAATAAATACTTTTAAGATGTTCAGTGGTTTACAAACTACATGTGTGTCAACAAATATTCAGGGCAGAAATTAGTTCCATTTACTTTTGTTTCATAGTAGTTTTTCCATGTTTGGTTGCATCTGAATTCTAATTCTGTTCACATTCAGCTATTTGTAGGAAAGTAGCCTAAAGCAGGCAGCAGGAGCTGAACACTAAATCGAGCACGTAAATCACTTCTTCCCCAGTTCCTTAGCTGATTTAAAGAGCATCCCAGCACTAATGCTTGGAAATAATACACTGTCGAGCTCAATACAGTAGAGGTACTTGACTTCTAATTATAGGATAGTCCAGGTGACCATGCAATCATGATTAACCTGCTGCCTACAATGGCAGTGATTGTCATGTGAATGATGGGCCTTGGAGAAGAGCTTAGGTAATGTAAAAATAAAATCTGAGTCTTTAGTGCTTAAAATCTATTTCCAAGTAAAATATCTCACAACTTCAAAAATGGTTTCCTGGTTAACATAATAGTCCTATTTCTATTTAAGTAGTTAAATCAGAAGGAATAAAATAAAAGTCAAAGACAGATGTCTACCACATAATAGATGCTGAAGAAGCATTTATGAAAAGAAGATAAACACATTTTCAGAAATTCAGTCTAATCCCAACCATTTGTACACTGTTTAAAATAGCTTAGCAAATTATTTTTTTCTCAATCAGGTTTATATAGAATATAGTAACTCTACTGATATACTTACATTGATGTCAATACATTTTCTTCCTTTGAAGTTAAATACACACATAAATTACAAATGTGTATATATATGCACATATATATGCATATATAGATTTATATGTATGTATGTATGTACATATATATGCACTCAATCCATGGGCACACAGAAACATACCACAGTATATTATATCCTTCAAATAGATATTAGCAGAAAACTTGGTATAAGTATGGCTGGTCTTTTCAAAATAAATACTCATTATTTTTCATGTTCCTAATATAGACATAGTAACTAAATGCATATAACCACATATTAATAGATATTGTTGTTTCACAAATCTCTGCTGGGGCAAGAATTTTATAGTTATGAGTTATAAGTGTTCTTGTGTATACAAAACTGAAATTACCACATATATATACAAAACACAATCCTTGCTTGCTAATATCTGCTACTTGTAGTCAATAAATTAAATTAACAAAGTGACAGTAATTATATAAGAAATGTCCAAGGAACTGAGTCATTCATAGAATGTTCTGATACTAATAAAAACAAACCAACATTACAAGTAATATTTTTCATTTCAAAATAGCATTAAGTCTTACAAATTTAGAAACACTGATATCCAAATTTAATGTATTAACATATACTTAAGATTACAAGTAAGAAATTAAAATATTTATAAAGAATTTTTAAACTAATACTGTGTTTGTTTATATGTTTATGTGTGTCAGATGGCATAGAAATCATGTAAGAAGTTGATTCTGGCTTCAAATTTCTAAGTGTCTAGTTGGGTAAACAAATAATATGGATTTTTTTTAAATGAATGAATATGAGTACAATCACTCCAAACATTTCCACATACATAGCTAAATAATGATTTATATAGATAGGGAAAATGTATAGAGATACTAGGGTTACAGCTATGCCTATAATAGGAAAAAATAATAACTTAGGACAAGTAAAAGGAACAGACTAATTGATCATAAATTTAATCATTGTTATTTAAAGCAACTTATCTTAAATATAAAAATGAATTAAAAAATAAGAAGAATTTAAAATTCAACAGGTGGAAAAATAACATCATTTATGCATGTGTTCACACATGTGCTTTTGTAGATATGTATATGTGTCTATTTATAAGAGAGTAAATGGATAATGTATCTACATAGACCTAAGGATTTTTTTAATGGGAAGCTAGTTTAAAATTCACCATATATTTGAAAAACTGTTGAATAAGTTGTAGAAATCCAGCATAAGCTGAGAGACTATATTAATATAATAGCTTACCCCATTACAGAGCCGAAATGAGGATCAGGCAAATTCTAAATGTCAGATATTTTAGACTTTTCTTAAATATTTTACTTTATATAAATAGTACATTTATGTCTCAGCCTCCTAATCTGTGTTACCAATTGCAAAGTATAAACTTATGACTAAGACATCAGATCTCTAATCACTACACATTCCCTCCTTTACTTTTGCAACAAGTTCTCTATATTCAAAGTGACAACATATCCAGTTATAATGTGGCATACATCAACTCTCCCCACAGAATGAGGGTGGGGAATGCTATGAGATATAAGCAGAAGTTGGTACTGCTATCAGGTAGGTGATTTAAGGAGATCTGATTTAACTGAGAGTGCACTATTTTCTTTCAATCTTTTTCTCCTTTCTAGAATGTGACTTTTATAATAGTTAAATTGGAGGTTATCCAAAACTAACTCAGGAAGTACATTAAAAATGAAAGCTATACATGTAGTATGGCTTTTGCAGAATGACTTAGAGCTAGGTGCTTGATCAATGAAGAAGTATCTTGTTAGTCTTGGGTTAAGTGCCACAGGTCCTGGGTTTCTTTTATGTGAGAGAATAACAATTTCACTAATTTAGACAATGGAACATTTTTAGACCTTTGGACTTTAATTTACATTCAGCAAAAGCTAATTCCAGTGGATACATAAATTCGTCTCATAGAATTGTTGATTTAAATGAGGCCAAGTCTATATAGAATTTAGCCTTTATTTTTAAAATAAATTACTCATTTCATGTTTGAGGTCTGACCTTAAAAATCATCTCTCCAAAGAGGTATATCTTCCATGGTGGTGCAATGTGAAATAATTTCCCGTTTTCCTTTTCTTTCATGCATGTATCACAATTCACAAGGATACCTGTATTGGTTTAACCCTTTTTTTTTTTAAATGAAAGAGGAGAAAAGTAAATATGAGCAATTGACATAATATGTTGAATAAACAAATGACTCATTAAATAAAATTATTGATTTCAGCTCTAAAATTCTGCATAGATTAATTAATATTTCATTTTTTGAAAATAGAAAAGCTTTTATTTCAGATAATTATCAATTAGTAATGAAATTTAATGTGATTTTTTATTCTCCTGTGAGGTGATGAAGCTCCTTAAAGATACTTAAAATGTCATTATCTATTTGAAGAAAAATTTCAAATATTTTCTTGTTAATGATTTTATTAGTTTTACTAGTTTTACTAGTAAAAGAATACTAGTTTTACTAGTAAAAGAATACTAGCTTTACTAGTATTCTTGTCTCTAGCTAGATATAATTCAGTTGCCAGTTTTTCATAAACACGAAGTTTCTTTTTTTAATTTTATTTTATTGAGACAATATTATTTAACAGAACTGTATGCCACTCAGTTATAGGTGCACACCTCTTCTAATGTATGTCACCAGTAATGAACCACATTTAGTTCTCTACCATATTTTTTTAGATCCTTCTACACTCTACCCACTACCATCTGGTAGTCTTTTACCAGTAGATTTCTATTGTTTACTATTGGTTTGTTTTTTACCAACTATTAATTTGTTTCTCTATTTTATTTCTCTATTGTATTACACATATAAATAAAACCATGTCATATTTGCCTTTCTCCTTTTGACTTACTTAACATAAAGTCCTCTAGTTCATTCACATTGTTGCAAATGCCCTCACTGTGATCTTCAACTCTTCCCTATTCTAGCAAAAAAGGGCAGGTCCTTGCTGTGGTCTGAGCTCAGTATATGTCGTGAGAGACAGCACAGACTTCTTGAAAAAAAAAATGGTTCATTTGCTCATGGGCGAGGAGTCGGGAATGGTTCCCATCTCTTCCTGAAATTCTCTCTTGGTTTTCCCTGGAATTCTCAACTTGCTACCATCAGAGGGAAAAAAAGAAGACTCCCAGGAAGAAGATCTAAAATACCAAAATGAAGTTTTTAATACAATAATATGCCAATGTTCAGTAGTTTCACACTAATTTCTAGTTTTATACTTTTAATTACCTCTTTCATTTTGATATTCCTTTCTTTTCTAATATCATTTGGATTTTACTTTGTTCCTTTAAGAGCATCAATAAATTCTTTTAAGGTTTTTTCTTTGACCTTCATATTCTCTTCATACACCATGCCTAATAATTCTACTTTGCTTATTGCAAGTATAACTTTCACATGTATGATTTCCAAATTCATATGTTGAGATCTAAGCTCTTTTCCATCAATGGAAAACACACACACATATATACATATATATGTATTACAAAATTCTTTTTAACCAATTATATAGCTTTTCAGTTAAGTATATTGATAGTGCAATGGAATATTTTTAATAAACTCTTTTAAGAGTCACATTTTGTGGCCTTCATAGTCATCATCTAAATAGTCATTTGCCAGGCTGAGTCTATTCTCTCCATGTCTGGATTGCCTTTTCTTAAATCTGTCTCATCGTGATCACAGAACAACCATGCTATAAAGTTCATAAATGTAAAAACCCAGAAAAATACAATTAGATAAGCTGATTCATTGAGAAAAAGATTATAAGAATCAAGTTAATTAATGCAATATCCACCTCACACAGCTGCATGAATGAAACCCTTAATATCTAGTATTTTAACACATTTCAGTTATTCAGTATATATTATCAATTACAGTAAAAATGCAATGTTTGGTCTTCAGATATCTCAATTAAAATTTAAAGATTTTAGCAATTTCTCGCTGTATTTATTATCCCCTGTACTCTGGTAACCATATTTTTACTCTGCTTCTTAAAGCTCAACTTCCTATTTATCTGTTTGTTTTAAAATCCACATATATTTGAGACCTGCCACAGGCAACATAGTGAGACCTAGTCTCAAAAAAATAGCTGGGCATGGTGGCTCATGCCTGTAATCCCAGGTACCTGGAGGCTGAGGTTGGAAATTGCTTGAGTCCATGGGATCCTAGATCTGATCAGATCTGCATTTCTCAGATCTGATCCAGGATCAGACTATCCCAGGCAACACAGTCTCAAAAGAAAAAAAAAATCCACACGTAAATGTTGCCATGCTAGAAATATCTTATTTCATTAAGCATACTATCCTCCATCAATCAATGCTGTTGCAATGATCTAATTCTTTCTTTTTTAGTACTGAATAATATTTCACTATGTATATTTCTTTATCTAGTCACCTATTAACAGACACTAAGATTGTTTCCATCACCTGGCTATTTCAAACAATGTTACAATGAATATGGGAGTCTAAGAAGTTTCAGGATTGTTTCTTTCGAATACATACCCAGAGGTGGCATCCCCAGATCATACCATATTTCTATTTCTAATTTCTTGAGAAACTTCTAGATCATTGTCTATAATGGCTATATTATTTTGTATTTCACTAACAGAATGCAAGTTTTCAAAAGAGGTACGTTTTCATATATCAAATTAGCTTTAAACTTTAAAGGAAAGGATAAAATGAAAATAAGCTTATAAAAAATTATTCTGATAATTTCAGATTTCTCACATACTCTACAGTAATTAAGATGAAATTCATTAAAAGAATTATAAATGTATTATAGTACATGTGCATTATGCATAAATTATGTATAAATTTAGGATCTGAAGGCTGATCTTGGATAAATCACCAAGGTTGACTCAGTATCTCAGAGATATATTTTATTATAGTTATAATATTTGTAGATTTTAAATTAAGAATATTCTATATAAGAGTTATATCACAACAGTTGCGATAAAACAAGCTTAAATAGATAGTTTACATTCCCTAGAAATGTGGCCATAATAAGAAACAACCAGTTGATCTGTTTTCTAATATTTGTAACAGAAAGTTTCTCCTTAATTCTGGTTTTCCTTTCAATGGGTAAGACCATCAAGGCAAAATTGGTGGTCATATTTCTTAAGATGTATTTTAATTTTCAATTCTGAATTGAATCATGCATGCCCCTTTAACCAGTGGTAAGAGACAGCTTTTGTTATTGGACTGTATCTATATGCTATAAATGAATTCTTGGTAATTCACACTATTATCTACATGCGAACAAAAATAAAATAATGGAAGAAATTTTTTTCTTATTTTTTGCCATAGTTTCTCCATATAAACTATTAATACCATTTAATTGCTTATGAGACTATTGTAATCCTGTGAAACTTAGTCTGCTGCCCTTGTCACGATTAAAAGTCTTCAAATGTCTTTCTGTGAGAGATAGTGACATGAGAGAATACTACTAAACTGTAAGGCACAGATGGGTGCAGTAGGGATGTGAATGACATGTTTCTAATAAAGGGTTGCTCTTTTTCATAGTTGAACAATTTTCAAGACACATGCACCAGAATAAGGATGTCCATGTAAATAATTCCTGAATCCTGAGAGAATTGATATACACTGATGGATTTATTTATCTCAGAAATATGTATTCATTCACATCTCACTGTATCAATCAGTGCTATAAATCTTTCAGAACAACCTATTCTAAATGACTGTCATATGTTCAAACAACTGAAATCATTTATTTCAAAGTTGCAAAAATATTCAATGTATGCAAAATAACAAAAAAAGTAGATTAAGGATTTTATTGTTTGATTAGTTGAGGATGTTAAATAGTGTTAATGATAGTATTAAAAACTATGTTCTGAATTACAAAGTAAAAGACAGTTTCAGTGAAAGGGAATGGTGATTAATACAGGAAATTGTCAACAAAACCTGGTCTATAGTTGAAAGTCAGAAGACAGCAGATAGAATTTTGACAAGAAAATCAATCTAAGTGAATGGATTGATAAATTTTGACTTCAAGTATTTATACGCTACAATATCTAGCACAATAAATTATTGAAACATAGGAAAACATCCATAAGAGAAGAAACACAAACCAAATATTAAGGATAGATTGGTTAGAAAGCAAAGCATCCATATTATATTAATTTGTCAAATCTAAAAATATTGAACAACTGTCTTTAAAATCTATAATATGCTATTAACTCATATTTTTTAATGTACTCACATTACCTTGTTTTATTTTTTTTATTTCTTGTAGCTAGTACATACAATCTCCCTATACTTATGTATCTGAGTTTCCCACATTTGGGAAAATCTCAGGGATCAGCATACCCAATTGCAGTGGGTGACTCTTGCCCTGGGAAAATCACCTTTATGATCACAGCATCTGAGCAGTCCTAAAGGAAAAGTATAACATTGTCTTTATATGCACATTATGTTCATGTAAGTAAGCACCCTTTCTTATATCTTTGAGAAGAAAATATTTCAACTTATATTTTCAAGATCTATACAAGACAAAACAAGAAGTCTAAATTCATGGTCACCATCATCTTAACTACAAAAGCAATTCAGGAATTACAGTTTTGAAATATGTGTGATCGACCAGCAAGCTCATGAATTGTAAGTGGAAACCTAACTTTTTAGGTTATCTCATATGGGTACTATCTAATTTGTAATAATTCTAATTAAGATATTTCTGGGAATTAACGTTAACCATTTAGGTATTAATGATTTTTACGATAGAACATTATTAAAGGAAATTATACTGAAAATTCATAGAAAATATGCCTCACAAGAACTTTTAGAGGTACTAATAGGCAGTATTATCTGCACTAGAAATAAACCAATTTATGGTTCCAAAATATGCTTGACATTGATTAGTGCATGAACAACTATTTGCATTTTGTGCCTCTGCTGTATGGCATAATATGCTTTTCATTAACCAGAAATGTGGGTGTGTATATGTACCACAGTGCTTTGGGGCAGACAACTGCCCTCTTCTAATCTTTTTTGAAGCAAACACATATTAATGTATCACATGATCTGGCTTGTTTTGGCTCATCTAACTATCATGAAGTATCATAGTCATCGAAGTCTTTTGTAATTGACTATTGAATTCAAGGCTATCTTGGCATATAAATTGATCTTATAAGATTATAAATGCATACGGAAAGTGAACTTTTCTGGGATATTTTATCAAAAAAAATCATAGACATACTTCTTCTTTTCTCATACCTATCAATAAGATTTATCCAGCAACTATTTGATGCTAATTTTACTTTACTCATTATGACAGAAATTTTGCTTAAAGTTTTGCATGGTCACTCAATTTTAGAGACTTTTAAAAATGCTAAAATAAAATTAATTCAGTAGAATCAAATTACAAAAAGCAACTCCGAAGTGGATAAGTTTATCATCATCCAACAATTTTGCTCAGATAAAATATTCAATTTTAGTAAAATGAAATCTAACACACAAAAATCTTAATTCTTTGTTCATACAAGAGATATGCTGGAAGGAAAGCATTATACAAGTTATTACATTTAGATCAAGTTAATAATAATGCATGGTACCCAACAAGAAATAAAAACTAAACTTAATAGAAATTTGGATTCATGTATATTATACTTGATTTATCAAATTATAAAATTGGTGCATATATTAGAAATAGTGTAACTGTTATGACAACCCAGTTTTATACCCTTTAAATGGTAAAGTGAACTAATCATCTTCCTATTTTAATTGGGTCAAATTATGACTTAAAGGGACAAATTTTCCATAAAACCCTCGGGATTCAAAAATTAGAACATTTTTCTCAAATGAGAGATAGTGAATAACTGTATTTTCCCTGTAGTAGAAATAAAGGTACTGAACTAAAATTCATTTTCAGTTATGAGAAACTGGGATATGGACCACTTATTTTCCAATCGATTCTTTGTGACTCGACTGAGTTCCAATGCTCAAATTGGAGCGTAATTATCTTAAAGTTAAGGAATAAAACCGCTATGCATTATTAAGTCTTATAGTTACTATATGACTGTGTGAGAAGCAGGAGATATTTTGTGAAAATATATGACATAGAAAAAAAATCTAAATTTTTCAGATAGTGAATTTAAGTTGCTTTGTGGCCCTAGGTCCTGGCAACTGTAGCAATGTCTGTGAGAGCATGCTTAGCCCTCTGAAAGGATAGTTCCAAGTTTTTTAAAAATAAGTCTAGATATAAATGTTTCTTTCAAGTTCCAGAAATGATTGCTCATAGTCTTCATACTAGCTCAGTTTTCTTCTTAATTACAAACTGTTTCCTATGCAAAACACATACTTTTCTATAAAACTACGTACATATTAGAATCCACAAGTGATTTCAGGCTTACTTGAAAAGATACAATTTTGAATTTTACATAAAAGTAATGCAAGAGTTGTGAAACAGTTAATTGATATTTTCCCTACTTGTCTATTCATTTTTTAAGTTCTTGCAGTCATGAGAGATATGAAGTTATGAACTTCACACATGAAGTACAGATCTTAATAGAAAGCAAGGCATAAAATTTTCAGGATTATTGAAAAATCATTTTTCTAGCACAATTTCGGTATTAAATGTTAGAATGGGAGACTCAGAGATTTCAAGATATCTTTCTCCTACTCTTTTGCACCTATAATAATATATATTTGAAGACTGAAAATAATTATCATAAATGAATATGAAAAATTAGAGACAAAAATTTACCACCTATACCAATAGATGCACCAGTGCATTCACCTACATTGAATAGCATATTAAAATATTTTTCTTATTTTATTTTTTTCACTTTGACAAAATAATATTCCTCAAAAAGGAAAGTTTTATTTGTCAGGATGACTGCACTTGAATTACTCTAAAGATACAAAGCTCCCCAGGGATTGAAATGATGTGAAATATAGATAAATAAATTAAAAAAAATTTAGTATGCTAAAAAAAAAAGAAAAAAAATACAAAGCATACAAAAATCTACAAGGCAGTAAGCAGAACAGAAAAGTAAACACTGTGAGATTTAGGGTACACACACATATCTCCATATATATTTACCAATAATTCAATTCTATATGTTTGAAATTCTAAATATTTGAACACTTTAGTCCAAATTTTTAAAGTCTAAAATTTGTAAAATTTAAATATTAGTAAGTAAAAGTAATTCTGATATTTCCAAATTCAAAAAATTTAGTGTCCTAACTAAACATATCACTGAGCTCTGAGTCACTTCTATTTCAACTCCTAGAAATTGAACCCATTAATGGAGTGAAGATTACATTTATGGACAATGTTGATGACAGAGGAACTTTTAATAAGTAATCTCACACTTTTCTAACCCTTTATCTAATCCATAGACTTGGGAAGTTTACTTAGGACTCATTCCAATTACTTGTGCTTGTTCTTTAGCATGTGAACACAACATTTAAGAAAAATGTTACTTCATGGAGAGAAGCTACCTAATGCTTACTCTTACTTACACTTTCTAAATTTTGCAAAGGAAAGCTAAAAAAAAAAAGTCAAGAAGAAAATGAGACTGACAGTTGTAGTCAAGAACAGAGATAAACCAGAGATAAACAGCTGATGTTATGGCATGGATCTATTCTATTTTCCTTTCTTAACCACTGGGATCAATGTCTGGCATGCACACAACTAAGAAACTAGATATAAATTTTTTTGTATGACTTTCACTATGAAATCATATGAATATGCTTAGGCAGGTTAGATATACATGACTTTTAAAATTGTCTAGATATGTACCTAGGAAATAACTTACTTACTTACTTACTTATTTGTTTGTTTGTTTATTTATGAGACTAGGTCTTGCTATTTTTGCCATTGGAGTCACAGGCTCACGTTGCCAGGGGTACCACAGACTCAAGTAATCCCCAGCCTCAGCTTCCCAGGTAGCTGGGATTACAGGCATGCGCCACCACACCCAGCTATTATTTTGGAACTAGGTCTTACTATGTTGCCTCAAGTGGGACTCGAACCATGATCCCTGGTCCCCCCCGCGGCTTCCCAGGCTGTCGCTTAGAGGCATGCACCACTATGCCTGGCTGGAAATAACTTAAATCTTCCTAGATCTGTACACACACCCCAAACACACACACACAGTGAAGGCACTACCCTGAACTTTTGTCTCCTTGTCTCTTACGGGGGAAAGAAAAATAGTGAACATTTTGTAGTTACTGCTTTACAGTAAATAGCATCCCGTGAGAGAATTGCAGAAAGTTTCCACCAGTCAGTGTTCCTTTATGACTTCATACAGTGTTGCCTGTTCCCCACACTGGACTGCTCAGAGAAAAGTTTCTCTTTTGTTTAAGTTGTAATGTTTCAAGTTTTTTGTTCATTTGTGTGTTTTGGTTTGGTTTTGCTATACAATATCATATAGAGGTTAAATGGCACAAGCCAGTTCATGCCATTCAACCTCTTTCTCTCTCTCTCTCTCATATATATACATATATATAAGCTCTCTCTATATAATCCTCTCTCTCTCTCTCTATATATATATATATATATATACACATACATATATGCATACACACACAAATAAAATGCAGGCAAAACAGGTTCTGACTCTGAACTCAAATTCATCAGAATGGAGTTTCACTGTTCCATTTACCAGATGGTGAAACATACAATGTAATCTTTGTCTCAACTTCTGTAGTTCTGAAGTGAGGAATTGATATAGTTAAAAAAATTAAGGCACAGAAAAGCCAATATGACTTGTCACGTAGTACTTACTACACATTGTAGGGCTCACAATTTGTTAGCTATCATTATGACCAGCAAGGAAAAGTGAACTTCCCTGAACACCAGCTGTTGAGAAGAATTGTCTCCTAAGTTCCCTAAGGTCAGGTCCCTCCATTTTTGCTTGAATCTCAGCTCAAAAAGCTGAGATTCCTTTTTCACACCAAAAAAGTGACCTACCTTGCAATTATAAAATGGAAAATTGCTTCTGAATAACTTACTTTTAAATAAATCCAGACCCCATAGAGATTTTATATTGATAGACAACACGGTTGAATGCATAGATAGCAAATTCAACAATTTTATTAAATGCAATCACAAAAACCCTGTTAATGGTAATCTTAAGGTTGTAGAAACATGGAGCAAGAATTTTTTTAACTTATATTACTGAATGAATGGCATAAAATGTATAAATAGCTTTTCTATAGAACTCTTTTTTATTCCCACTAGATACTTAGTTTGAAGTATTTGTAGATCTAGAGAAATATTTATTTACCTCTAAATAAAATGTTAGATATGTATTAGGTATTTGATCTTACATAATTCCTTCTACGTAATCACTATTCTATCCAAGAATATTTCAAAGATATAATGCTAGAAAGATGTTCTCAAAGATGTGCAAACAAGACAAAAGAAGGAAACAGATGAGGAGAGAGAAAGGATACTACTGAGAAAAAACATTTGTTCAAATGTAATTTATTAAGGGATGGAAGATAGATCTTTTATGTGTCCATGCACATATGAAGACACAAATAATATCTGCATCTGACAAAGATGATCCTTCTTTAATTGCTTTAAAGCAGATGTGAAAGAGAAATTAAGGCATAATTCCATTTGCTTCTATAATCATATTCAATAGTAGCTTGTTAAGATGATACTGCAAACAGATGAAGGTAATGGTATGTTCTGATAGCTTTTCCAAGAGGTTGAAACAGCTGCAATTTGATCATTAGAGACGTTACAGTCTCATTGGAAAATGACATTCAAATTAAATGATACAGAGAGAAACAGTATTTGAAGAAATAAGGAGGCTTTAAATTAGGCTTTTAACTTTTCAGGAAAGTTTCTTGAACGCACATTGTTCTCAAGACCTAAATAATTTTGCTGTCCCATCTCTCACTATTGCTGTGTTGCTATTGTGAATCATATTAGTGCTATTATTTCTTAATAGTGATACTATGTTAGATGTTATTGAACTTTATTTTACAGTAATTTCTCATATACCTACTAGAGATGTATTCTTAAGGTCTGAAGAATATTTTTAAAAAGTTACATTATTTGTTTGGAGAAAACACGAACATGGAAACATACTTCCTCTCAAAAGAATTTACTATTTCTTGTGTTACACAATTCTTGAACAATGATCTGACATTAATTTAACTCTGTCACTGGCAATGCTCAATAGTTCAAACAATCATTTCTTTCCTTTCTGAAGCGGTTTCCCTTCTAGAGTTTAGTGTCCAAAGAAACTCTTTTCTGTGAATATTGAAAAATTATATATTGGTAAATTATATATTGGCAAAATTATATAATGTAGCAAAACCAAGAAACAGAGAAGAGACAAAGAAGGGAGACATTTGCAGATTTACTTAATACCACTAGACACATACAATAATTAAAATACTACCAAAATTTAGTTAAAACTCATTTGGCTTCATTTTGTTCATGAAGTCATATGTACTTAAGCTAGCTTTCCCTTTTGAATACAGTATTATCTGAAAGTATTTTCTCCTTTCATGAGTTTCTAAGAATTCACTCTCAGGTTCATTCCACCCTAGTGTCAGATAATTACATTTCTATGAAAAATCATTAGTAAATATTAGAAACAAATAAAAATAAAGTTTCATTAAATATGGTTGCTAACTTTCATTGGGAGAAAAGAAATATGTGTAACACAGAAACATGTGTAACAAAGAAAAACATGTGTAACAAAGAAACATGCTTTGTAGTTGGCTTGAGATTTAGATAACAATAAAAGATAAACTCTACACCTTTTTCTCTCCACTCCCACCGAATTTACCTCCCCTCCTCCCTTCTTATTTACATTTTCTAATTTAAAGATAAAATTCATTATTTTTTTGGTAACATCGGTTTACAAGACTGTATATGATTTAGGGGTACAGGTTCAAACTCTTTTAGAAGCATTATATAGCATCATGCCCACCACCAAAGCACATAATCTTTTTATTTTATTTTATTTATTTATTTATTTATCTATTTATCTATTTATTTATTTATTTATTTATTTATTTATTTAATTTATTTTACCGGGATTCACCCCCCCACCCTCCCTGACCATTCCCCCTCTGTCCCGCCCCCCCACCCCAAGTTGTAACCATTTGGTGTCTGTCTTTATCTTTTTAACTTGTTTCTGCTAATGTGATTTCTTTTAGGTGTGTCCATGGTTTTT